>DWHP01006624.1:0-11327 GCA_018247895.1 Parnassius honrathi | reverse complement strand
TATTTAAAATATATAAAAATGGCAACAGTATATCACTTATTACTTCACCCCTTGCCAGAACATTTTATTTAGTTTTTATTAATAATCTCACGCAAATCTCAAAACTTCAAATAAAAAAATATTACGACGCATTATTTTGCACACCAATTTAACAATTACGTCATTTGACAATTACGTCATCGGTCCAGGTCTCAAGTTAATTCGTACGAGTTATACACATGCTCACATACACACGTGCACTAAAACCATGCTCAAAACTCTTGGTATTAATTACTATACCATTTGTGATCATCTCTTCAGTGGTATAGTGTTGCCGTCGTTTAGCAGTACTCATTTATACTTAATGAATATTAATAAAGTTATTGTGCTTTGGAGAATAAGCACAATAAAAATTGTATAGCAAGGAAGTATTGTGTAAATCACATATTGGGCACTTTTCCACTCGCCGGCACGGCTACTGGGAAGTTTCAAAAAAAGAATGGCAAAAAAAAGACTTAGAGAATATTTGATAGTGAGAATATATGAGAACATAATATTGTGAGCTAAAATAGTGCACAGAGAAGTATTTTAATATTACAAAATGACTGAACAGATACCCAGTTACTTTACGTGGTAGAGTAATTTACGTGCTATGGCAACAACACATAGCTGCAGCCGGTGACTAGCATGGGTGGTATCCGGTGCGGATGTCGTGGGGTTGCAACCCCAAAAACGAAAACTGCTAAAATAAACAAAATACGTTACAGGCATAATATGATTTTATTTAATCAGTATATAGTAATTTGTAAAAAAGGTAAAATACGATAGGACACACAGAACGTTTTGGGAAAATAAGCTTTTTACTGTATGAAACACTTTTTTTCTGTATCAGCGGTAAAAGTAAAAAATACTTTCAATAAGAATTACATGTAATCTACAGAGTTATTTTTCAAAGAGTAGCTAAATTTCAAACTTAAGTTAAAGTATATAAATAATGATATACTATTATTATAGTTTTTGAAAATACGAGTAAATATGGCTTCTTATAAGTACATTACTTATTCTGAACCTTCTTTGCAAATTTGGTCGGTTTTTGCAAAATAATCCTGTATATTGAATAAAAATTATTCTATTCCATTGTACTTAAAAATTACCAGTAATATTTTTTTTGGAAAATATGATTGTTTAACAAGTAAAAATACGAATGTTTCAATTTTCCTTCACATTTTTTTAGTGACGTGCTAAGTTGAAATACCGGGGTATTTATTCCCAGTAATCTTACGAGTAAGATAGATGACCGGGATTTCTTACCAAGTAGATCTAATTTGTGAGGCCATTGGGGAAGAAAATTTTCAGTAGTCCTACTCTATAAAATAGAGGGAATTATTTACCACTACCTAACTGATTTTGTTTTTTTTTGTCAAAATTATGCAATTCATGTAAAACGTTTTTCGGCCTAATTTTACTAATGTGTGCTTTTTTATGATTAGTAGGAATACTACTAGGCGATCATAAATGTGAAAGAGGCATCGGGTTTGTGCTCGTCTAGTACTTTTAACTGCAAAAGTATTGTGTAATCGTGATTTTGACCAAATTATATCAATTATAGGAATGGTTTTTAAGAAAAAATTGCCAAGACTACTTTAAACTTATACTTTTTGAATTTATGATATAATTTTATATTTTTTATATCATTATAATTGGAGTGGCTCAATGGCCACCCCAACCGCACAATAACCTTGTTGTCACTGATATTGCAAGTTTTGACCGATAGTCTGAACTTTTAATCAGACACAACTACTTTTGACTTAGAACGTTGGTCAAAACCACTTTTGACTGCAAACAAATTAGTCAACTGTTTTTGACTAAGGGCAACGGTCAAGACCATTTTTACCTGATTTTCGCAGTAAAATGTAGTTTTGACCAGTTTTAACTGTGAAAACTATATTCTTTGATAAGTGGTGACGGGGATAGTATTATATAAGATACATCATTTTTATTTTTACGCGTACAGTAAAAAAATATTTTAAAATATTAAAAAAAAAAGATGATTGATTGATTTCAAGTCTTTTTGTAATATTTTATCAGGTATCTCATTCAGCGAAAACTCCGAGTTACTCGGGGTAGCCCAGTCTGATAACATGGTATTTGTATACCGAGTGGGTGCTGATTGGAGTGGGAAGAAGGTCATTTGCAACAAATTTCCTTTGACTGGAGCTCCAATGAAATTACTTTCGACAGAAGTTGGATTTCTCACCGGTACTAGTGACGGAAAAATTAGGTATTTTGTTTAAACTTATCCGAAACTTATTATGTGAATTGAGGTGTATGTGGGAAATTGCTGTGTGGTGGAGGCAGACAGGGGGCAAGTAAGAATATACATTTGTTCTCCTACGTGTCTTAAAAGGCGACTATGTGAAAATTTAAGAAAAATGAATCTGGCTTCCGATAAATGGCGGTATAATCTCCCGTTTACTCCCGACGTTAAATACGAGCTACGGGGAGCGCAGTTCAAATGTGCAAAACGTCTAGTACTGCGAGCGCGAATCAGCCTGCCAGATATCGCAATAACGGCAAATCTTCATAAACGTTAAGCCTCTCCTTATGTACAGCAGTGGACTTTACGAGCTGATGATGAAGGCGAATATGCCCATTTTTCACCCAATGCAATTCCCACCTGCTTTCGATGCTCTCTACTAGTTAAAGTGTTCTGATTAAGGTTCTGGTGATAGACTGATAGTCGGCTAGTTAACGTGTTTATTCCATAGAAATAAAGATTTCTGTATCTCCTAAAAAACAGAAACAGCAAAAATCGTGCTATTTTAACCTCGTCATAGGAAATTAATAACTATTATTTATTTCCAAAATAAATATTAGTTATTTTTAACTATTATTTATTTTTAGTTTTAGTTTAATAAATATTATTTATTTACAAAATAAATAATAGTTATTTATTTCCAAAACGACAAAAGAACTTCAAAAATAAAAACTGCGAGTGGCGATGAGGTTAAGAACGCGATTTCTGCTGTTTCTGTTTTTGAAGGAAATGGAATTATTTGAAATTGCAAATTAAGAGTAATGGAAAGTGGGAAAAAAATGGATTCTCTAATAAATTTTTTTCGACGGCATAAATATGTTAACTATCCGATTTTAAGATTTTATTGGGTAGGAGCTAAAACTTGTCTATAAGGTGGGTGTTTCAAAATTTCGAAAATTGATTGGCTTCGAAATTTCGAAACGCTATCATCATCATTGCAATTTGCACACAGTTCACCTGATGGCAATAGTTGCCGTGGCCCATTGAAACCTACATTTATTCTCTACTAAGTATCTAATTTTGATAATTGTTGCGAGAAAGGACTTCTGCACTGCTTACAAGTCTGACTACTAGGCATTTCTTTTTTGCCTATTTCTTCCACCTGCTCGCGTGCACTGCTGTGTTTCGGTCTGATATAGAGCTCGGGTATAGATAACCAGAGCAACGTAATTACAACGTATCTGTACGCCTTCTTTTTATTTTTTTTATTTTTTATAACATTGGGTGATAAACTATCACACAGTCCACCTGATGGTAAGTGGATGCTATGACCCATAGACATCTGCATTTATCTTCACTTAAGAATCAAAATGCAAATGCGTTGTCACCCCCGACGACTAAGGTGGAATACCTCGATTTCAGTAGAAAGGGTCTGCGATTCTCTGCATTCACCATGCGAAACACAACAGCATTACGCTGCTATTATACGTTGGTATTCTGCGAGAGCGCGGTGCTGCCCCGGTCCAGCCGACCCATTCGTACTACAGCTACAATATGGCTGCAGCGTGACTCTACCAAGTAAAAACGTTGTTCGGAAAACGATGAATTAGCTTTGAACTTTGAAACATTATCATCGTCATGTTAAGCGTTCGCAATTCGCACCTCGCGCACGGGTGTTTTTCGTGTTAAAACAGCAGGGCCTTGTACTATTTTCCTTGCTTCTTCCCTCACACCGTTTTTTAACCTTTGCATTATTCCAAAATAGTATTATCTCGTTAAGGATCTCTTTATCCTTGTAATTTATTAAAAGGATTCCTCTGAATTCCTTAAAACTGTGACACTTGAAACTGTTTAGGAATAGGGTGCCTTTTTTGTACCACTGCATCGAATCTCGCAGTAAGACTAACGTTTAGACACGGGCTTACAATGAACAATAATGAATCCAAGTCGTGTACAGAATATATAAAAATATAAACATTTTCATTCTATTACACAGAGAAATTCCAAGCATAACCTTCTCAATAGTGACTTTATGTATGACAAATCTCTTAATATTATAATAACCCTTTTTATACAAACTTAGTTTAATAACATTTTTGAACTTTGTGTATGACAAATTTTGTATATTTTCTGGGATTTTGTTGTAAAACTTTGAGTTTCCTAATACGATCAGCGGAGAAGAACCAACTCTCAGAGAGAGATATGTCATCAGTGGCAACTTACTGGTTGTACACTCTCGTTTTCAAGTTCTGAGGATAACGTGACGTATTTGCCATTGACGGTGATACCATATATTTTTTCAAGTTCAGTAGCTTAAAGACGTCATCTATCGCAGCGATGAAGAGTTTCGGGGAAATGTCATTTTGTCCTACGCTGGTTTTATACTCGAAAAGCCAACGTTGCACTATAGTACAAACACTTCAGCATCTAGATATACCGACAGTTAATCTGACACTGTTGAGGGAACTGTAGTACTAATTCTTACTAAGCAAACTTATATAGTGAGAATATCAAAAATTGCCAGATGTAAAATTCCATGATCGGCGACTGGGAATAGTGTCAAAGATCAAAGATGCAGGAAACACGCTTGCTACGCGTATCGATTAACGCAAATCCACGCTATGCGAGAGCCACACCTATAGCACTAACCTGTTTATAGACTGATGAGGAATAGAACTTTCTAATAAATGTAGGTTGATTATACAGAAAGTCGATAGAAATTGTGGTTCAATGGCGAAAGTTTTTGGTGGTCAAAAAAATCATTAGTGTAGTTTTTAGTAGTTACGCAGGGTTGAACGATTGTGATGCAGATCCTTTTAAAATATAGAATGCTGGATTGTAAAAGCAACAAAAGTTCAAGCGTGTGGTCGGGTGGCTCGTGCTGCGTGGCGTTAGCTCGATGCGAATCGACGATTGCATCGGGCCATGTGGACGGCACGATATATTTGAATGGAAGGCTGCTGCTCCGGTACGCGTTGCCGCCCACCGCTCTGTTGCTGTTGCTTCCTTATGTGAGTCCTATTAATATTTCTTTGTTTTTGATGTATCCTCGATTAAGAATTTAAATGAAGACGCGTTGTCACCCCTGAGGACTAAGATGGAATGCCTCGCTTCCAGTGAAAAGGGTCTCCGGTTCTTTACACTCACCATATGAAACACAGTAGCATTAAACTGCTATTTAATGCTAGTATTCTGAAGAGCATGGTCGCGGCCCGGTGGAGCCGACCTGTTCGTGCTACAACCATAACGTAGCTGCAGCGTGGCGCTGTCACGTATAAATATTTATATTTAAAAAAAAGATGAATGTACACACAGTTCACCTGATGGTAACAGATTCAGTGACCTATATTATATTCTGAGAAAGGACTCCTATACTGCTAGAAGTCTGTCGGTAGGCATTACTAATATACCTGTTTGTTCCACCAAGCAGTAGTGTGTGCTCTGCTGTTTTTCGGTCTGTAGCCTTCTTATAGAAGATGGTTGCAAGTGTCCATACGCTACCACTTAACATCAAATGGCTTCTTAGCTTGTCGTTTTACATCTATAATTTAATAGGTCTTTACTTATGAAAATGCCGTTCTGCAGTCATTTCAAATCAAAATAATTTTGTTTGGCTAAGGGTCGACCCACACGTACAACGACCGTACCACAACCACAACCGCAACACGTGGGCGGGCATTTTGTATTGGAAATGAATAGTACAATTAACATGTATCACATTTTGCCGTCATTATCCACTGCGTGAGTGATACCGACCACAACGCAACCACTAGGGAACCACACGGAACTAGCGGCCGGCCACATCGCAAACAACATCTCATCGACGCCACGACTAGGATTTTAACGCAAACACAACGTAACTGCAAAAAGCTGCAGCGACACCATTATCACGTGACCACATTTTGTCTCTGCGATGTGGTGTGGTTTTGGTCGTTGTGGGTCGACCCTTCGAATTCTAATTTCAAAAAATTATTTTAAACATGGAATTCTTTTTTCAAAATTAGTCATTTGTTTATTATGTTTGTATATGTTTTCATAATATGTTTGAATCTTCTTTGTTATCATAAATACGTTAAAAATTTGAAGCACAAGCGGCACGCTACATAAACGACGTTTACGGAACGAATACTAAAACCGAACCTGTTGTTTGTTTGCCCGATTCCGCTCTGGAAATTTCGACCTGAAAAATGTACCCCGTGGTTGGCGATTGTGGAAGCTGATGATACTCAATCTACGGCTAAATTAGCAGCAGCTTTCGACGTTAGCATCAAAACAATATTGCTCCATTTGCGTTAAATTGGCAAGATAAAAAAGCTTGAAAAATGGGTGCCTTACGAACTCAACGATCGCCAGGCTCACTCAGGCACACAAACGAAGGGATTTTGATCCGAATTGTTACTTGCGACAAAATATGGATCCTGTTTGACGATCACAAGCGCTCAGCAAGTTGGTACGATCCTGGTTCAACACCTAACTAATGCCCTAAACGAAAACTTATCCCTCTCTGTGGTCCAGGTCTGTGTGGTCTAGCGCCGGTGTGATTTATCACAACTTACCAAGCGGTATGAGCATTACTGCTGATGTGTACTGTGAAGAGCTGAATACAACGATGGAAAAGCTCGCACGTCTCTCGCAATCTTTGGTCAATCGCTCGTTCCCGCTGCTCCCGCACCACAACGCGCGATTTCGTACTGCACAACAGACGGTCTCCAAGTTACAAGCGCTGGGATTGAGGGCTCTTTGTCATCAGCCGTACTCAACAGACTTTGCGCCTACTTTTAGACTAGAGTTCTACTTTTTCCAGAATTCGGGTAGCTTTTTGGCGGGAAAAAAATTCAATAACAGAGAGGGAGTACAAATGCCTTTGATGAAGTTATTGGCTCCTGTCCAGCTGCGTGCCAAAACTAAACTACCGTCACTGCGTGCCAAACACGCATCGATTGCATGGGTGATTACTTTGATTAATATAAATAAAAAATAAAAAATAAATTACATTAACTTATTTCATAAAAGACGGCAACTTCATAGGTAAGAACCTAATATTAAAAATGCAGATGCGTTGTTATTGACCTTAGAAGGCCTAGGCTGAAATGCCTCAGTAGCAGTAAATATTTTCTGGCTTTCGTCACTTACGATACGAAACACAGGTATTATGCTACACAAAACTTATTTTAATTTTTGGGATCAATGGTTTGAATTGGGATATGGATAAAAATAGTGACGGCGTCATATAACGTGTTAAACAAAAACTTTTCAGCATTTTAATTTCTATTTCTCTAACTTTGGGGAAAAACTTCTTAAAATTGCTGGCGTTCAAATAACCGTTGAGGATACTTCATTACAGTCTATAATAGTCCACTGCTGAGCATAGGCCTCTCCCATAAATTGTCACATAGAGGGGATTTTACCATAACTGCCACGCTTGACAAGCGATTTGGCAAACCCATTATTTTATTATTTCGAATTGTTATCAGGAAGATGATTGCTGAAAACCGAGCCATTGAGAAGTTGGTTCAAAACTAAGAAGTCGGTTGTACAATTTTTTTAATTTTACCACTTGTTTTATTATCTCATTTTGAATAAAATTTATAATTACAGCAACGTCAAAGGTACGAGATATCTGATACTGTAATCGCTAATCCGCTTCATTAAGCGTGGGAATTAAGGCAAAGCCCTCCAATATTGGGAGAAGCTTATGTCCAAGTGGATGTTATGGGATCATAAAATTAATTTATTCTATTCCAAATACATTACTAATGTCTGTTGTGACACGATAGGTTCGGCAGCCACCTTGCGAACGTCTAATAACGTCTTGTGCTGAATCTACGGTTGTAGATAATAATAGTTCGGGAAAAAATAATGTGCCCTATTTGGCAGATGCCAGTATTATGGCTGCTGTACCAAATGGGTTGGCTTATCCGGGATGGGGCCATGCTCACTTAGAATATCAGCATGAAATAGTGGTTGCGTGCTTATTTCATAAGATAAGTGATGAGAACCGGAGACCCTTTTTACTAATGACGAGGCATTTTATTTCAGCTCTTGGGGGTAACAATCAACGTTTTGATGTTTAATTGAGGTTAGACGTAGTCTTTGGGTTACATAATTCACTTACTATCTGGTGGACTTAGTTCTCTTTTGTAATCTTCACTTCTAGAAAAAATTGTTACAATTCGTTACTTTTCTTGTTTTATATTTGTTTATAGTTGATCGTGGGTTCTTGTGATGGACGCATTTCTGTATACGAGGCGCAGCGGGGAGCTTTACTGCGTAGTCTGGAGCCTCAGCTGCCGCCTGACCGAAGAGACTTTATGGCCGCAGTCCCTAGCCCATCCGGACAAGTATTTATCAGTCCGGTTTAACATTGCATGAATTGAAAAGTATCTTAAAATATTGTTATTTTTATACATGATATTTTGAGTTATATAAAATGTGTTTTTAAGATCCTGGTAAAAAGTTTTTTGTTTATATACTCATATTCAAGCGTAACACATGTATTAACATCAAATTCTCCACCTTAGTATGAGTAACAAAATTAAGTAAGTTCTAAGTAAGTTTTCCTATACATTTTTATCACTGACTTATATATTACTAGCGTAAGGACCGGGCCGACCGAACAACTAAAACTGTGTATGAATAAATTTATAAATGATTAAACGTAATTTTGAAATTTCAGCTAGTAATTAATAAAATCTT
This sequence comes from Parnassius honrathi, assembly GCA_018247895.1. Classification (NCBI taxonomy): domain Eukaryota; kingdom Metazoa; phylum Arthropoda; class Insecta; order Lepidoptera; family Papilionidae; genus Parnassius; species Parnassius honrathi. The sequence continues at coordinate 2,395 of DWHP01006624.1, read as the reverse complement.
ACAATGCATTCGCTAATTATCTTTATATATGAAAATTACGTGTCACATTGTTTGTTCGCGATGAACTCTTAAACTACTGAACTTTGGTTCAACTACTTCTACTGCAATTTGGTTCAACTTGAGAGATAGGATAGTTTTTATTCCGATAAGTGACTTTTGTGTGATTTTTTTATTTGCGAATTTAAGGATATTTATAGGCCGGTGAAAAGGACAGAACAACATCTGCCCGGCCAGCTAGTATGTTATAAAATCGTATCACGTTTTTAACTTACTTATTGCTGTTTGAAATTCAGACTGTTGCTTTCGGCGTTTTCGACGGCTGTTTAGTGGGCGAAGTAAAGGATACCGGTAACGTAGAGCTGACACCACACGACATTCCCAACTTTTACGCAACGAGAGCACTTGCCTGGAGCGGCGACGGTACTAAGTTAGCGCTTGCCTCGCAGACCGGCGCTGTTATACAGCTTGAAGCTGTGCTTCGGTGGGTTTTCTATTTGATATTTTAACTTTATATTCTTTAGAATATTTTCATAAGATTATTTATAAGCATCAGTGTACCAGATACTTTGTTATTTCTTTATGAGTTGATATGAAATATAAATTACTAGTAATAAAAACGGTTCTAACTTAAGCCCACCTACATCCATCGACTTGTATGTAGGTCGTCGCTTCATCTAGTGTGGTTGTGCGTTACGCATCAATGCACAATCGAGTGGTGGTTCAAATTGAAATTATTAGAACGTAAATCCTCTCTTAGCAGGTCGTCACTCCATCTAGTGGGTGACGACCTAGCAGGTGGCTCAGGACCGTGCTTTGTGGCATGCCTTGGGGGTGGCCTATGTTGTTGCTCTTGGACTTATGAAGGGCTGTAATGATGATGATGAAATCTTGAGTTGTAAGCTGGGGCTTAATAGCGTTTGTAATCGCAAGCGGCGATATTGCTTTTTCTTCATAAGTTTGTGGTGTTTATGTCATGGAAATATTTAAGAAGTATTTTTTTGATTTATTAAAAGCTAACGTGGGCGCTATTTAGATTTAAGTGTGATTTTGTAGCCTCCAACAGAGGTCTGTATATCAATTTTGTTTACCACAGATATTAAATACTCAGACTATAAAAGGAAAACAGGGTAAAAAAAGTGATTTATGACAGATAACGTGTGAGACAAATTACCCGCCAACCGGGTGTTTACGGCATATTCTTTTGACTATAATGCCATGTCTAGTGTCTAGTTATGGGCTATAAAAATTTACAAAAATAATTTTCAAAATCAATCGTAAGTTATAATTACATGTATTGACTGAGATGAATAGTATCGTATATATTTAAGATTCGACTTACTACTTCGGATTATATTGAAAATATTTATGTATGTTTATAAAACTAGTTGATAACCTCTTATTTCTCTATGCGCGCGATAATATTTTATTGCGGAACCTAGAATTCATGAGGTAGAGCCACGCTGCAGTTATATTAATTGTATAGTTGTAATACAAATGGGTCGGCTCGACCAGGGAAGGACCATGCTTTCATAGAATATCAGCGTAAAATAGCAGCTTAATGCTGCTGTGTATGTTGAGTGTAGAGTACCGGAGACTGCTGCTGTGTTTCGTATGGTGAGTGTAGAGAACCGCAGACCCCTTTTACTGGAAAAGGGGCATTCCACCTTAGTCCTCACGGCTGACAACGCATCTGCATTTTGATTCGCAAACGAGGGTAGATGTAGATGTGTATGGGCCACGGCAAGCACTTGCCTTCGGGTGGACTGTGTGCTCGCTTGTCACCTTTATACTATATAAAAAAAAGATGTAAAATATCAAGATTTTTTTAATGGTACTATCGTAAAATCTATTCTTAGTTGAGAGTCTAAATTGCGAAAAAGGAAAACTAAAATCCGAAATATAGAAGACCTAAATCTCAATCGGTTTAAAAATATATTTAATAGAAATAGAAATTTGTCGCCGTGGTCTGAGCGGTCTAGAAGCACATCTTTAAATTATATGTATAATTTGTTATGGGTGCGGTTGCAGACGTTGGGTATGGCGCGATACTGTGGAAGTTCAACACGTGAGTCCCCGCCAGCTCGTGCTGACCAGGCTCGCTAATGACGCGCCGCCGGTAACGGTCACATCCAAGCAAGCACACGATATATTCAATGTTCGTTTTATTGGTAAGTATCCTTGTACATACTGCAATTTTAGTAATGCTCAATGTAAGTATGTATTAAATAACGCTCGTAAATTTGTTCGTATATACGAGCATGATTTAATTAGGCGGAGTCCAAAGAGCAGCAAGCCACCAGACCATGTTTAAAAAAAGGTATAAAAAAAAAGTAAAGTTACAGCCTATATACGTCCCACTCCTGGGCACAGGCCTCCGCTCATTTCTGAGAGGGTT
>DWHP01006623.1:0-11328 GCA_018247895.1 Parnassius honrathi | reverse complement strand
ATTTTATTCGATGGATATTTTTTATCCGACGATTAAAAAATCAGCTCTAAATTTAAAAAATTCTTTAAAATTATAATTTCATAAATAAAATGGTAATTTTTTTATGATAAAAAATTGTTTTGAACAGTTAATTGCATGTTAATGTTATTATTTATAAAAAAAAGAAAAGGCAATTAAAAATTTATTTTGAATTCTTTTAAATCTGTTATAAGTTTCACTCATCTAAGTAATATCTCAGCTTGTATGTGTCTAATCACATACATTTTTTATAAGAAATAACTGTTCTAAATATTGTGTAAGATCTTGTAATAATAACAGGGATACGTTCGGATCAAAAGTAATAGATAATAATTTGAAAGTATGCATAAACATTTGAAAGACTGTGCGTAGGGTAAGTAAGAGAAAGAGCTTGTATAATGGAAAGTGAGATTTTTGATAGGTGTAATTTTTTATATTTGCGAGTCAATAAATATATATTACGCGTAGCATTTGGATCCAAGCCAAAAATTTATCGTGTAATAAATTGTATTTTATTGTATACATATACCGTTAAAATTGTTTAATGGTTTTTATTTTAGTCATCTAAATGTTATTTAGTTGAATGTGTGTATCCACTATATTATAAAGTGCACTTTTAATATTAATACGTAGCGTTCAAATATTTGGCTCTAAATTTGCCTTTATCTCAGCGTCGTACTTAGAATCGACAATTTTGCTGTTTTTATCCAATGAAATTTAAAAACGTTCGTCCAATGAAATACGAAAAATCGTTAAAGCGTCGTCTTTAGTAGTTATTGGTATTAAATACATTTTTCAATTTCTCGTTGTTTTATTTCGTAGCTAGCTTTCTTTTTAAATAATATCTACGCAGCGCCATTCGAAACAGCGCCATCTACTCATTTTTAATTGTTATGTTTTCGTTTTGTTGTCTTCAGTTACTAATATAAAACCTCATTGTTTCATCCGTTACAAAATACAATCAAAACTTCAATGGCTAATACAGGCCTCCCCCATAAATTACCTCAGAGGGGAATAAAAGTATATCCAACGATATATATTTTATGTATAATACATGTAGACGAAAGGGGAATCTTCAGATTCACTCATGATGGATTGCGCAAATACGCGTGCATTACAATATATAATACAGTAAGCGGATCGTTAGCAATTCGTCGCAAATATATGGTACGTTTCCTGATGATGTTTCTCTCAAGAACCCTATAAACAACAACGGTTGCCACGTTACCAAAGATGCGACGACGTTTGGCTAGAGTAAAAGCTCTTTACCTCCGATCTAACCAGTATTTTATGGACTGATGTATATATTTTTCAATTCGAATATATATTAGTTACGTTACGTTCGAACATATATTACTTCGTTGGTCTAACGGTTGTAGTAGTGCGACTGTCGATCATGAGGTCCTGGGTTGAGTTTTTCCGTCAAGGAATTCTCAGCAGCTGCCCGGAGTCTGAAAGTTGACGGTGTCTCACCCCCGTGCCTCGGAAAGCACGTAAAGCCGTTGGTCCTGCGCCTGATCTCTCTTCGGTCGTGTCGGTTAACCGTCCCATCGGATTATGAGAATGAGAGAATAGAGAGTGCACCAGTGCTTGCGCATACACTTGGGTACTATAATCCTGTCCTGCGCCAATGACTATTCTCCGTTGAGGCAGGCCGCCGTGGCCGAAATTCGGTCTGGAGGATATTATTATATCAAATTACTCTCTGGGGATGTCTCACCATTAATTTATGAAAAAGTTTACGGAAATACTGTATTTTTATTTATTTAATTTTTTTTTGGCGAAACCATAAAATATTTTTGGTTCAATATTTGTGTTACCAATATACACACATGGTTAACTCCAATATAACCAATCTTACCAGTCTTGAGAACAACCTTTCGGTGTATCACGGGATATATTTCATTTTTTTATAGAAGGATAAACGAGCACGCAGCTCACCTGATGGTAAGTGTCAACCGTCGCCCATGAACAACTGCAACACCAGGGAAATCGCCGGCTTTTTAAAAATAGTAGGCTCTTTTCTTGAAGGTCTTTAAGTCGTATCGCTCCCTAAGTCGTATTTCATAGAAAGTCGTATTTCATCCCAATTTTCCTCGCTTACAGGGCGCATTTTGCATCGGTAACGTGCAAGAGTGGACGTAGCTATGCCCTCGCTTTGTACATTTACTCCAATGAGTTTTCAATATAACTTAGACAAGTATTACATATTTTTCGAATCGACTTTCTAACGTAGTAGAACCATGCTGCGGCTGAATTATGGTTGAAGCACGAACGAGAGAGCTCGACCGGGGAAAGACCACGCTCTCACAGAATACCAGCGTAAAATAGCTGCTCAATGCCGCTGTGTTTCGTATGCTGTATGTAGAGAACCGGAGACTCTTTTTCTCCGTGGTGACAGTGTATCTCCATTTTGATTCTCAATAAAGGATAGATTGTAGTTTTTTTTTCTTTAAATAATATAAGTAAGGAAGTAAAGTTAAGGCCTGCGCTTCTCTCTTTTTCTGTGGGGTTTTAGGGCACGAAATTGTCCACCTCACTACTCAAGTACGTGTTGACGGACTTCATACGTCTACGAAATATTTTTTAAATTTCTTAGCCATATAGATTTCTTCGCTACGTTTTACTTCGAAACGAAGTACGTGTTAACCAGCACTTAAAATTGGAATTGAATGTAGATTAGTATACTTAGATCGTACCCAATACGTAGTACTTAGATCGTACCCAATTGCTAGAAAAATTTAAATCGAGCGCTTAGCCCCTGGGCTATCCCGATTTTCTGTAAAAAATAAGGTATAATTTGGAATATTTTTGCAAATTTATAATATATTTTTTATATTAAACCTTTTAACAAAAATGATCTGATATAATCTGACAAATGTATGAATAAAATTTCTAAAAGGTATAACGGTAAGCCCTACACCTTTTAGATACAGATGCCACTTTTTGTGTGCCCAATGGTTGTTATTTGAAGAGACATATGTGACGATCAGTCATTTATCTGATAAAATCCATTGAACGACTGTTATTTTTTTACTGCAAAAAAATAAAGAATTTGAAATTGTCGACAGTACTCGTATGTATCGAAATTTATGTGTAAGGTTACATATGATCTATATTTCCAAATACTAACCATGGCAGCACATAGACGGCAGAGAGTATTTGGGGACAATCCGTAATATAAGCCAAACCTAGATCTTACACAAACGACGTAGAGAAATATTAATATCCTCCAGATCAAAGTTCTATCACGATGGCCTATTTCTAAGGAGAGAATGCAGGACTAACGTATAGTGCATACGTGTGGGCGCAAGTGCAGATGCTTTCCCTATTATCACACTCTTATAGTCCGATTGGACGGCAATCCGACATTACTGGACAAAGGTCAAGCGCAATGCCAACGACTTTTCATGTTTCTGAGGCATGGCGGTAAAACACCACCAACTTTCTAACTCCAGGCTGCTACTGATAATTTCTTGACAGTAAAACCCAATATCTGATTATAGCCCGAGCTGGGATTCTAACATGGGATCACGCAGCCTCATATACTCTTACTGTCTCTCTCTGCAAGCGGTAGAGTAAAAGGATTATAAAGTATATTATATTGTGTATTGACGACGTAAGAATATTCGCTATCCTACACTATCCCGTGGATATCGTAAGTAAGAACAGAGGTAAACTGAAGCAGGAGATGGGCTGCTGCCCAATTATGGTGTATCTTTCTGATAACAACCTTTCCAATCCACATACCAAGCGTTGCGACTATGGTAAATGTGACCTATTTTCAGCAGTGGAGTTTGACTAGCTGTTGTGATAGAAGCGATGTGATAATTATGTAATAACATAAAAAAACATGTATTTAAAATACGGTTAAATTTGGACCTCTTCCAATATCAGCCACAATGCTGATATCTAATGCTACGTGCAGCGCCAGCGATGAGGGACAGTACAAAATTAATGATACCGATAACATTGCCATGAGAAATTGGGTTTTTTATATAAAAATTATTATTCATAAAATGTTAGCATCAGTACAAATTCGTAGATTTGCTACTTTAAAATGTTATATATTATATTAAGGAGATAATTAAAAAACAAGAGTGACAATGGTCTAATAGTTAGAATAAGAACAAGGACCGTAATATTTTTCTAGAGTTTGAATCCGTCCCCGTTGCATAGGTTTGAAAAAACGAACGGGACATGGAGGGAAAGTATGTTTTGAAAAAATCTTTCTTCGTAATTTGAAAAATTAATTCTTACCACTTAACCACGAAAAAACGATTCTTATGATAGCTTAACTGAGCCGGTAATTGAACCAACTAAAAATACCGTATTTACCCAATGGATTAGGTCTATGGTAAGGATAAAATCTTACAACTTAGTCTGATTATTTTTTTAAACACCCTTTAAAAATACCTTTTATGATTTATTTAAAATTTCGCAATAAGAATACCCTATCTTGCTGGCCATTTAATACCACTAGAAGACTGAATTTATATAACGGCAGGTAGTCGTAAAGAAGACCAGTCATCAGTTCTACGCAAGACATGAGAACAGTCCGCGAGTGTGTGTTGCACAGTTAAGAATGCATCTGAAGGGATTTTTTTTTATTCAACTTGGTATCTCTAGTGGTGAGATACTGTCTCAGCTTAGAGTTTACTTTGCCGAAATTATGGTGTATTTTGAATAATGAAAATTTGGTGTAATTTTGTACTTTAATAGCAGTCTATTAATTACCGTCAAAGTTTAATATACAATGTGATGTTTAAATCTATACAAATAGTAAAAATATTAATTGTAGGTGTCTGTACATTGTATATTTTAAGACGAAAATGATTGAGAGGGGCTTAAAATCCTTATTTTATAATAAACACATTTTCAGTCGTATTTATAATTTTTAGTAATGGAATACCGAGCTTACAGTCTGCGGCATTTCGTTGACAACTTTTTTAAGTGTTAGTAAAAGTGGCGTTACCGTTCGTCTTGTTCACATTTCTTCAAATTACTTTCTCCGTCTCTCTCCATCTCACTCAAACTAGAATCTTTAAGTTACGGCCTTGAGGAAAGTGTTGGTCACGCTAGAATTATTTAAAAGTTAGAAAAAAGGTGTTTAAAATTGGGTTCTCTACAAAATAAAATTGTCCTTGAAATAACCTAGAAAGTGTCATATCAGTTTGGAATCCATATCAAATGAGTTAATTTTTGAAGTTACTTGCTAAACTGGCGTAGTACAATTTTTTTGCAGCAATAACAGTTGCAACCATCATAAGTACATAAACGTGTATTCCCCAAACCACCTACAAATTCGACGATATCGTGACTCCTTACTCCTTTTCTAATTTAAGTCTATTAGCTGTATTAGAGACAACTTTGCCTCACGGATTGAATAGGATAGAATAGAACAGTATAGATTAGAGTTGACTACAAGTGGAATGGAATAGAATCGAATGAAGTGGACTGGAGTAGAATTGAGTGAAATGTCAAAACTCAAAGAGCATCTTTTTCGCCTTCCCTCAATTGCATGCACTAATTCCGTTACCACTAATCCCAGCACCAATACTCCCAATACCACTGCACTAGGAAAGACACCATCGATGATAATACTACACAAATTATTTACTGTGAATGTTTAGTTGGGATAATATTGACATTCCTTCCAAGCTGCAGCAGTTGGCTTTATATTTTAGGCAACATATTACAGAAGCATTAGTCAAGATTACATATTAAAAATAATGTTCAAAAAATTTGTAGTAAGGGGAGTTAAAAGACTATTACAGTATGTAGATATTACCGATTTTTTAATCCTATTATTATTAAAAATACAACCCTTAACGTTTTTATTTCTGTGATAACTATCATGACTTCAAACTTGAATTTGTTGAATTTTTTGAACCAAAAACAATGCTCGCTTTGTAAATTTTATTAGCACCACGTATTTAACACTAACACACATTGCAAAGTGCAGCTACTACGATTGATAGACCATATTGTCATCAAAGCAAATTACACGGTTTAATTAAACTGCATATTCAGTTTATTCGTATTAGATAATCAATTGGTCATCAGAAATTAATCTTTGTTTAACAAATTACACGGTTTAATGAAACTGCATATTCAATTTATTCGTATTAGATAATCAGTTGGTCATCAGAAATTAATCTTTATTTAACAAATTACACGGTTTAATTAAACTGCATATTCAATTTATTCGTATTAGATAATCAGTTGGTCATCAGAAATTAATCAAATAATTGAATTAAAAAAATTGTTTAAATAACAGACAGAATAACAATATTGACGTAAAAAATTCAAATTTAAACTTTAACGTGAAATCATATCACAGTGAGTTTTTAATGGATTGTAAAAAAAGTGTAATAAAAAACGTAAGAATAATATTAAAAAAAAAGATTAAAATAACTCAATTTTTTATAGTAGAGTGGGTAAAGGAGCATGCGGATCACCTGATGGAAAGTGACTACCGTCGCCCATAAGCAACCGAAACGCCAGAGGAATTGCAGATGCGTTGCCGACCTTTTAGAAAGGAGTAAGCTCTTTTATTGTAGTTCCTTAAGTCGTATCGGTCCGGAAAAGTCGCCGGTGGCAAACAATCACAGAGAAGTTGTACGAAGAAGAAAATTCTTACTCACTCCTAAAACATACAGTAGAGGATCATCGCCGAGCATCCAGATGGTGTGGATGGTATCGCGAATTTTAACGCGATGTGCGTTCCTGAAATTTGGCGGCTGGAACTAATCCGAACAATTTCTCATAACACTCGCCATGGTAGAAACGATAGAAAACGCAAAGGGATGCAACATCCCCACGCAGCGCCAGTGAATCGAGCCGATCTGAAAGAACTCGGTCGTCGACGACTCGAATCGCTCTGCGGTGGATGCGGTCAAGTGGAAGGAGCTGGTACTGGAGTGCCCCGGCCCAGAGATGCGAACAGTACTCCATGTGGGGCCAAACTTGCGCTTTGTAAAGTTGCAAGCGATGTGCATACTCTCTCGCTCTGCTGAGCACGCCAAGCTTTTTCAAGGACAATTTGGTCTTCGCCTCCAAGTGACCACAAAACTGCACACTATTCGATATATCGACGCCGAGGATTCTGATGCTAGTTGAGGCAGCAAGGGGAAAGCCTTCAAACTGAGGAAGGTTCTTTTTAGCGGTTAACGCGCAAATTTGTGTCTTTGACTTTTAAGATTAATTTGACTAGATTTAGTCGCCCCCAATCCGAGACTTTGTTAAGCAGACTCGACTTCAGACATAAGGTTATACCTGTACACGGTGAAAATTTCTCGAGAAATATTGGCGCGACCGGTGTATCAGGTATCACCAATGCTGTCGTACGCATAGCAATGAATGTTATCAGTATGCAACATATCATTGATATGCAGTTGAAACAGGGTGGATAGCATGCAGCCTTGTGGAACACCAGCGTTAATAGGCTTGCAATCAGAGTATGCATCGTCTACTACGATCTTGATGCTCCGATTAGCAAGAAGACTAGTGATCCAATCGCGCAATTTCTCGGAAAGCCCATAGGAAGGGAGCTTTGAAAGAAGCGCTTTGTGCTAGACCCGATCGAAAACCTTCGCCATATCCAAACTAACGGCCAATGCCTCCTATTTGGACTCTACTCCCTCCGCCCATTTATGAGTAAGGTAGACCAGAAGATTACAAGCTAATCGACCACGGCGGAAACCGTATAGGCGGCCACTGATCAGCTGGTGATCCTCAAGGTACCTCATGAGCTGGCAGTTTACAACAGACTCTATTATTTTGGAGAACAAGGGGGTGATGGCGATAAACCTGTAGTTGGACGGGTCTGAGCGGTCGCCTTTTTTAGGAATCGGGTGCACCAAAGCTGTCTTCCAAGTATTCGGAACTACGCCTTGTGAGTAGGAGTACTGGAAAAGACGCGTTAAAACCGGTGCCAACCCCGGAGCACACGTTTCCAGCACAATGGGAGGGACTGCATAAGGCCCACTTCACTTCCTGACGTCTAGGGAGAAGAGTGCTTTGGGAACCAAGCGCTGTGTAAAGCGCACATCCGGCATGGAGCATTCAGACCGCAGGATATTCGGTCTATTCACCCCATCATCGAGAGTTGAGTTGGACGCAAAGAGAGAACCTAACAGATCGGCTTTCTCCATTTTCAGTAATAATATTTTATTATTATTTGACACCTTTTTAAATATACTTTTTCTTATTTAGCTCATTTGATTAAATAAAGAGTCTAAAATAAAATACTCTTCAATAGTTATTGTATTCAAATGAGATTACATAATTTTCTCCAGATCTGAACAAAATTACTAGGCACAGCTAGCGATGTCATTAGCAGTTCCGCACATTGAAGTAAAAAATTGGGAATCATTACTATACTTATTCTATTTTGGTCTTAGATATATTTCTGACTACATTTTTCTTCACCTTCCCATATACGCACAAGGCACTAGCTAGTACTTATTTTTCAAACAATAAAGTTGCTAATTTTATCGGAATTAAAATTTTTAAGTAACTGTGAAAACCCAAGAAGGTAATCCCTAATCCCATGAAGGTCGTAAGCGGTGACTATGGGAAATGCAAAAAAGATCTTAATATGGATACCTTAAATGGTGATATATCACCTCTTTTACCTCAGGCGTAGGCTGGCAAGAGCAAATTGGCCAACTGCAGATGCGTTAAAATATTTGAGAGGGCTGGGACTGCGATCGTCAATCCGTCTACCGAGCGCGATAAATAAGCCAGATCCTCTCTTTAATGGGAGAAGCACATGTCCAGCAGTGGAATTTAATGGTTTATGTCTTCATATTTTTTTATTTTATTATTCATATATATTTACAAAAAAATAATATAGATACAATAAACACGCTCAGCTTTTTTTATTATTCTAAGCCAGCGCTTAGCTACAATCCCACCTGATGGTAAGTGGTGATGTAGCTTAAGATGGTAAAGCGCACTGGCTTACAAAAACCTATTCACTCTTACCTTGAAGACACCTAAACTGTATTCGGATAGAGAGACAGATGCTGGCAACTTATTCCACTCCTTTGCTGTACGTACGATGAACAACGTAGCAAACCGTTTGGTTCGAATGCGTGGTAAGTCAACAACCAAAGAGTGAAGACTAGCCAAACGTTTGGTTGTCCGATGGAGGAAGCGAAAGGGAGGAATTAAATTATGCCATTCCTGCGCACACTCTCCGAAATGCATCCTGTAGAAGACCGAAAGGCTGGCTACTTTGCGCCTGTGTTCGAAGCTGGTAAGATTGGTTTTTACCAAATTCGGGTCACCAATAAGCCTCCTAGTATGCCGAGTTCAAAGCTGCTAGGTGGTATTTTGCAGCACCAGCCCATATATGGCAGCAATACTCCACGCTCGACCGGACTTGGGCTTTATATTAAGTAAGTAGCTATCCCGGCGTCAAGAATCGCTGCACCTTTGCAAGGACTCCTAGTTTCCTTGCAGCTCCTTTGGCTTTGGACTCAATGAACCACCCGCAGTTCAGATTTGAAGATATCTCAACTCCCAGTAACTGGAGGTGGTCGGTGTATTCCAGTGATACAATTCGGAGAGAATGAGCTAAGGTGAGCTGGCTCCTTTTTGCAGTGATGAGACACGCTTGTGTTTTGGAGGCGTTGAATTTCACAAGATCAGCATCGCCCAATTTGAGACTGCCTGTAGTGCGAGATTCACACGCTCTACCATAGCTTCTCTTTCGGATTTGATTTGATACCAACTGGCCCGAGGTCTTGGTTGGTATTTCTCCACAACTGTGCTGTCGTCTGCGTACCCATAAATACTGGACATAATCAAATCATTAATATGCAGCAGGAAAATTCATGCGGAGAGAACGGACCCCTGAGGAACACCGGTGTTAGTCGTCACAGGATCGGATGAGCAGCCGTCGACGACGACCCGAAGAGACCTTCCGCTCAGAAATCAGACCAGGAGATACGCCGTATCCTGCAAGCTTAGCCAAAAGGCTATCGTGCCAAACTCTGTCAGAGGCCTTCGAGACATTAAGGGAACCAGCAAGTGCTTCCCCACTGTTCTCGAGTGCCTCACCCCATATGTGTGTGGCATACGCTAGGGACCCCCCAGCTGACCGATTTCGGCGAAACCCGTATTTCCGGTCATTCTGTTCTAGGTATGCCATTAAGCGGGTGTTCAATATACGCTCCATAATCTTGCAGAGTATGGAGGTAATTGAGATCGGCCGACAATTGGCAGGGATAGCCGGGCTGCTTTTTTTTGGGAATGGGCTGCGCGCTAGCCAGCTTCCAGGATTTTGACACAATTCCTGTCCTAATTGAGAGGCGGAACAAACGTGTTAACACAAGAGACAACTTACATACACAAGCCTTTAGAACTATAGTGGGTATATCATCCGGTCCACTAGCTTTATTCACGTCCAGACACCGCAGGGTTTTAAAGACCTCCTTATTTGTGATACGATTCTCTGACAGAGTGGTCCCGCAGTGAGGTAATTTAGTTGGAATGTTGTTGCTACTGTCTAGACGTGAATAATAGGCAAGTAGAGATGCGAACAACTACACTTTCTCTTTAGCCGTATGCGCCAGTGTGACATCCGGTTTTAATAGCGGAGGCAATGAAGGCCGTCAGAAGTAAGTTGTAGAAGTAAATTGAAATGTTTTAAGCCAAAAGTTAAATCTTTTCGTTCGATTGATAGTAATAGTAGCCGCAGGTACTTTCATTATTTATTAATATATCCAAATATGTTAACAAATATTGAAAGAAAAGTTCAAGGCATTTTAGGTGAGTAATAGTTTTGCATTCAGTGGAAATTAAAACTGCCCGAGTTCCCCGTGGGAAGTTATTGAAATGGGTTCGATTTAGCAAATTGGAAATTTTAACATATCTCCATGTTTCATGGTCTTAAGAGAAGAATAGTATGGTTTTTAAGAGGATGTCCGTGTGTGCACATGTACGTTTGTATGTATGTTCGGATTCAATTTTCACCTTGTGTATCTCGAGAACAAAGTGTGATATTGATATGGGACCAGTTTTATTTAACGTATAATTATGTAATTCATTAAATTTTGAGCAAAATCGGTCTCGTCTTTTTTTGTGCCGAATAATTTTTTTTAATAAAATATTAAAACATACGATATTTTTTTATTCTTTCCACTGGGAAGTCAGTTGTGTGGACCCTTCGGGTTGCACCTTGACCTCTTTTAATTTGATAAGTTATTCAAAATATGATTTATTTTTGTACGCACTCCTGTAGTCGGACCCTTACATTTGCAATCACGCGACGGCAAAGCTCTGGAGTAATGCTTTGAA
>DWHP01006622.1:0-11328 GCA_018247895.1 Parnassius honrathi | reverse complement strand
ATGCCTATGGGCCACAGCAACCACTTACCATCAGGTGGTCTGTGTGCTCGTTTGTCACCCCATCCTATAAAAAAAAAGATCATCATTTTTGGTCGGGCCAAAGCTGCAGTTTTATTATGGTTGTAGCCCAATCCACCGAATCATCGGCAAATACCAGGTTATCAGTGCAAGTATCTTGGCCTTGCATTTGTTACCCACGATTTTTATATAAAAAGGGTGACAAACAAGCACATATTGGTCCCTGATGGTAAGTGGATGCTGTGGCTCATAGAAATCCACATCCATCCTCGATCAAGAATCAAAATGCAGAAGCGTTGTCACGCTTGGATACTAAGATGGAAAGCTTCATTTCCAGTGATGAGGATCTCCGGTCTTCCATACTGAACATACGAACCACAGCAGCATTAAGTGACTATTTTACGTTGGTAATTCTTCCTCGGTCTAGCCGATCCATTCGTGCTACAATCATAATATAAATACAGTATGGCCACATAAAAGCGTCTTTACAATAATTAAATCAATCCTAATTTTAAATGTACAGAACATAGTAGAGATTATTGTGTTTTATAGAGGCTGAGATATGAATAAATGAATACGTTTTAAATACCCATCCGCACACCAGAGGAAATAATTTGTTTGATTAATCGTTGGCTACATACCTTATTTATGTGTAACGTTCACTTATGGCGAGTTGTTTAGGTTTTATAGTCACGAGGGCGAATGCATATGACGGCCACAAGTAGGGGCTTACTGGGGTGAACCACAGAGTAATTTAACACTAGAGAAGCTAATCTGTTATATTTGTTAATATGCGTTAAGAATAGAAGAATCACAATGACATAGTTATGCTTATTTTAAACATTCTTAACAGGTTTTATGTTCGCGAAAAAGACACAACAGTTATTGAAATGTTCACATATGATTCACAGGACAGGGAAAGGGTTAAGTATACATTATTTAAGCCTCCAAGGTCCATGGTCCATATGCTAATAAAAATGAAGAATATATAGATATTGCCGTGTAGGGATCCACTATCCCTTATATCCCGTGTGTGTCCTGGGACGATAGAGGGAAGTGAAACAGAAGATAAGCATCAGCGTCTTCCTGAAAAAAGTTAACAACCCCAGGTGGGTTGTCAACCATGGAAAATATATCAATCAGAAGGAGTTATCATATATAATTCCCGAGGAAGCCTGAGACTTGTGACGGGATGTAATAAATTAATACAGACGTTATTGGGATTAAAAAATAAAAAGTGTGCTTAAACTGATTTTAATGTTATTGGTAACAATTAAATGCAATTTGTATTACTGTTCACCGTGTAATTTCAGTATCGGCTACTCCATACCGTCGCGTGGGTGTCGTAAAACGCGACAGAGGGAAACAAACCAGAAGCGCTGTGAAGTCGCTACTTAAAAACAACCGATCGTAGTGAGCCTAGCGTCACTAATATAGCAAATATCCTCCCTATGAGGTAATAAATGGGGGGGAGGCTGTAACGGTACTAAATGTAACTGTAACGGTAACGTTATATTAATGTTAAACTGCTTAAAATTTTATGATCGAGTCTAATTAAGATCAAGGTCGCGGTGCTTAGCAAACCTTTAATTGCGGCTTTACGTCTTTCATTTATAGCGATACATACCTACTTTTAGGAAGACATACTTGGAACATTGGGAGCAATTAATCCGATCTAAGATGCGATTGACGTAAGGTCGGACTTAATACACAGTAGTTCCTTACCCTATTGCCTATGTAAGTCTCTTATAACGAAAGCTTTGCTTTGGCGGGTATTAATTGATGGATTTTCTCCTGATTACGCCTGGTTTAGAGGCGTAATACGTGTCTTATTATTAACGGTGGTACGTCTTTCCTAGTGTAGCGGTTGTTGAGAGTCGTGGGATTGGGATTTGTGGTGACTGAGACAGTGCACGCAATAGACGGAGGACGGGAAGTATTCTTCAAAGTAGGTAAGACACGTTATTTTTGCTATTTACGTTGATCTACGCTAAATCATTTTTAACATTTTTATACTAGTGGAAATTTTAAAATGGTACCAAAGTAAGGTTTTGATAAGATGTAAATGATTATACCTACTTTTTGTTTAATAGCTTTAACTGTCAATACTGTTTTTTCTCTTGATAGATAAGGGACAGACTTATATATTATTTCACCAAAAAAAGTTGTATAAATTCAATTTCATACACAACTAATTTTCTTGTGATATGGCAAGCATGTATCGCTTGCTAATTACCGTAGAAACAAAAGTTGTATGCGGTTTACAATTAAATGACAACATTTTAAAAAAATATATAATTTTGAAGCGCAGTTGAAGCCTTCTCGCTGCCCTTACGTGTCTCTATTTACAGCAACCACTTACGGTGTAGGGTGAGATCAACAAACCGTATAAGTTGACAAGCCAAGTCTGACAACGAAATGTTAAAAAAATGTCTTCAAAAATACAGTAGAACATAATGAATAAATACCAAAATATTTGATGGATGGACAACACTTTTTATTAGGGAAAAATACCACACTTTGAACACAACAATAAAAGACCAAAAGTCCCCAGAAACAATGTCGTGCTGGTGACAGACAAAGTGTCAAGTACCCGTCGGAGTGAGTCCGAGTGTTGTAAAAAAATGTTACCTCTGGTGAATTGAATTTGTTATCTGTGGCGGTCTGTTTTTTTTATTAGCATAGACGAACTCGCAGACGAAATATTCAATAGGGGTGCAAATTATCTGTAGAATGCAAAGGAATTCTGATTTCATAAAGGAAACAAATAACAAATAACTTTACAATGAAATTCTTTTGTAACTCACTTATAACTTGTTTGACTTTCAATTTATTTTATCTAGTAAATTGGTTTTACCGGAAACTTTGATAAACTTTCTTGTATTTCATAATAAGTTACGTTTATTTTAAAATTGTTAAGAATATTTAAATATATTTGAATGATAAATTTATTCTATGATCATTCTATCAAACTTTATTAGCTTGCTCACCAAATAATTAGCTAAAACTTTAGAATATTCGTAGTTACAGGATTACAGGTATAAAAAATGTGATTTATTTATCTTTCTTAAAAATCGAATATTTTTTGTTTGCAAAAAAATATTAGAAAAAAACGCATATTTCATAAAATGAATATTTAGAACACTAAACAAATTTTCACAAATAAACAAGTCTGATAATGAGAGCATAGATACATATATCCAAGTATACATCACCATTAGTTACTGTTTTTATAAAATTGAATTGATTTACAAACTTAAAGTTTCCCTGATAGTGAGTGCTACTGCAGTCTATGGACACCAAAAGGCTACAAATGCGTTATCAGCTCCGAGGACTTTAAAACGGAATGCCTCAACAGCCTGTTATTGCTCGTCTGTACCCCGGTTTACTTACGATGACTTCTTCACCGTCAAGCACGTGGAATTGTACGCTAATGTGCGGGAACTGGGGTCGTTCACGTGTTATGAAACTATTGGCTGTTACTTTTTATTAAAAGTTTATTTTTATGCCAAATTAAAAAAAACGCAATTGTTTCTCAATTCAACCGTATATTTTCGTTTTCTTTTTGTATGCATTTAACTCGATATCATGGTTAATTATAAATCGATTCTTATTTTATTAAATATGCTACATTTCATGGATACTACCATTTAAATTTGGGATCTTTGTTCCAACTACATAATTAGGAGATATATTTGTTGCGACGCCTTGAGCTTATGATTACGCTTAGTCAACTCAAAAGGGGCAAATATTTAAATAATTTAGTTATTTGAAGTCGTTTTTTATATTTTTTATTGGTTAAGTAATTTGCTAGGCCTTTTGATTCACTACGAGATCGATAATTACCTGATTTTCAACATTTTTTATAGAAAAAGGGTTTACCATTTGCCAATTGGTTCACGTAACACAAAAGCCCAGCTTACGGCTTACCAAGCGGGTTGGCGAGAGCAGAGCCTCATCAGCCAGACCCTATAGTAGGTATTAATGCTGCCATTATCTATATATAAATAAAAAATGTTAATGTTCGTTTGTTAAAAATCTTAAATCCCCGAAAGTACTTCACCGATTCCTTTGAAATTTTGACACGTTTCATTTTAATATGCACGTGCTATTACATTTCTTGAAATTAAGTTTGGAGCTACCAAAACTTGTGGTTTGGTTGCTTTATCCAGAAAGCTAGATTTGAATACAAAATGTCTTTCAATAAATTATATTTACAACCGATATCGAAATAAATATCGCATTGGATTCGTATTCTACTACATAGTCTA
The DNA here is from genome assembly GCA_018247895.1 of Parnassius honrathi. NCBI lineage: Eukaryota > Metazoa > Arthropoda > Insecta > Lepidoptera > Papilionidae > Parnassius > Parnassius honrathi. Next base: position 7,039 of record DWHP01006622.1, on the reverse strand, counting down.
CGCAATTTGGTTTGTGCATTTTTACATCACCAGAGCCGCCACATCGGAACATCATTCGATTACTAGCAGAGTGCACCGTGTTCTAGTTACAAAACCATTAAGTAAAATTATGACGTATTTACGAGGTTTTAGGTTTTCTTTTCTGCCTATAAATTACGTCTATAAATATGAACACATTATGTATGTGCCTCACACTCACGCCTGTCACCCAGAGAGGTAGGTAGAAACTACAGACTTCAATTTGGCACGATCCTGACACACCTGTCTCGCCTCCTCCACATCCATAAACACACGCACACATGCTCGTCGGTTAAGGGTACTCCTAATTTGCCCCATTTTCATTATATCGCCAATTTGGTCGATAAACTTTCACCTAGGACATCCCTTTCCGACTCTGCTGTTCACTTTTGCAACGTAAATTTACTTTGTCACTCTTTTCTCATTCATTCTTTCCACATGACCAACCACCGAAGCATACTTTTCCTAATCCTGGTCACAACTTCGTCTTGCAAACCACGTCTGGATACTTACCACTTGTTGTAAATTCTGCCGCCAACTAGCAGTTCGTGCATTGCGATGTTTCGGTCTGAAGAACATTAATATAGTTACAATTCACGAGGCATTCTAGCTTAATCCTCAGAAGTGACAATGCATCTGTAACCATTTTTGTTTTTCTTTCTTTGAGTTCTTTGTTTGAAGGTTGCTGCAGGTGTCCATTGACTCTCGTAGTCACTACCATCAGGTGGTAAACTCGTTTATCACATCAGTTTAATTTAAAAAAATGTAACCCCCATAGTTGTTGCCATTATTCCTTCCCTTTTTACACTTCGATACCTTTTATACCAGTAACATAAATACAAAATTAAAAATCATGGTGTCTATAAAACGAGTGGTAGGTATATTATTCTGAACTTTTTGGCCCAAGCATGTTGCTGTCCATTTGTAATTCTGTGAAACCTCTATCTGATTTTTTTTCTTAACAGGAGCAATGAAGTGATCTTGATAACGTATTATTATCATAAACCTACTCCTTTAGGAAAAAGTCGTGAGTGTGGAAGATAAGAAATCTAAAACATGATATCTAAATATGAAGTCTTTTTACTAAATTTTTATATTATGTAAAGAAAGAGTTTCTTCACCAGTGGCAGAACTCCTTTTTAATCCTATCTCCGCCACAAAATAGCAGAGCTTTTACTGCTGTGTTCCCTTCCAAAGGGTGGAATTTCTCTGTTTGAAGTTGGCTGCAGATGACAAAGAATTGCAGGCAACTTTATTACATTGTGTTATATTTATAAATTTACGTGTGTTTAGTTATTTAAGTCACCTGTCACTAATTTCTCACCACGCCATGGGTTGACTGGCAGAGAATGCTAACTGGCATTAATTGGTGTTTTTCTAATGTCTTTATGTAAGGAGTTCCAGAGTAGTGTAGCCTGAATAGTAAAAGAATTGCCGATAAAGTGTACTCGTAAATAATACGGTATATTCTCTATAATATATAATAATATTATATTTATGTTAGGCGCTATTGGTTTTAACTTAGTGATGCCAACGCAAGTGCATGCTTGAAATTGCTTCCAAGTGTCCATGATCACAGTAGCCACTTAAAATCGTGATTAAATTGTCATGAGTTAAAAAAAACAGTTTGTGGGGATTTTTACGTGGGCGAGCCACACTGTTGTTTCATTACTATTTCAGTACGAATAGTCGAATCAACCCTGCTTTCACAGAATAACATCGTGAATTAGCATTATGAAGCTGCTGTGTTTCGTATGCTATGGTGAGTGTAGAGAACCAGCGACCCTTTTTACTGGCAACGAAGCGTTCCATGAGGTCCACTATCTACTACTAGGTGGACCGTGAGCGTCGTGTTTCCCTGCTTACAACCATAATATATATAGTTGCAACATGGCTCTACCATGGATGATACAACAACTTCCTCGTTACATCTATACAATACGAAACTGTTATCTGTAAAAACAAAACGATCCACTGTATTTAATCTTAACAAAGTAACATTTAAGTACCACGACTTTACTCACCGCGTTAGAACCCCAGATGTGGAATAATAAGTCGTAAAAATTTTTATATTTCAAAATGACGTTTACAATCGAAGTTAATTGGATTAGGGATCTCCGTTGGAGACGTTTCTTCAGTCCTTCCGTCTGTTTCAAATTAAAAAAAGCCACTAACTTCGAGGCTATGAAAAAAATAAGCTGATGATTTACATGAACATTAATCACGAGTCTACAATGTTTATTTAACTAGTACTTTGTAATATCGGTTACGTAAGGATGCAATGAGTAATGCGGCGGGTTATGTTTACAATTAATTATTTTTATCCAACGGCATTTGGGTTATGCATTCCATGTTTTCATAATGGCAATTGCTTCTTTTTATATAGATGAGGTTTCTTAAGAATATATCATAACACACTGGTCGAAAATGTGTTTGAGTAGGATATGAAAGTGTACATAACTAAAATTAATGTTATTTGAATAATTTATATCGTGATTATAATTATGTAATGTTTATATACAATTATAAACGTGGTGAAAGAGCTGGTTCGGCTCGACCGGAGATCACACTCTCACAGAATACTAAAGTGAAATAGCAGCTTAATGCTATTGTATTTCGTATGGTGAGTGTAGAGATCCGAACGAAACATTCCATCTCAATCATCAAGAAGTGGGAAAGCATCTGTATTTTGATTTTAATCGTGGATATATGTAGATGACCCATTGAAATATACATCTACGCTCGATTCATCAGTACTGTGCGTTTGTTTGTCACCCCCATTCTATGTAAAAAAATAAAAAGTACTTATTGAATAATTAATGACATTATAATTTTTTCTGTAAAGAAGATGATTAATGAAGATAAGCGAAATTGAACGTAGCTTAAACTGACGAGCATGAATATGTGCTTTATATGGATTTGAATGAAGCGAGATCGGTGTGTCAGGATTATGCCAAATGAATGTCCGTATTCTCTATTTTGCCCTCTGACCGACAGGCTAGAAACTTGATATTACGCTATAAACATGTGTCAGTTGTGATTGATTCGGTCGTTTGACCCTAGTAAAAGTATTGATGATTGCAATAATTTATTTTGAACGATCCGGAACAAACGATTAACAGAACCTTTTTAACCTGTGACAAGGTGAACGTTATCTAGTTATCACTTAGATATTTTTCAGGACTATGATAGGGTTTCGTACCATTGGTTTTAAAAAAACACTCATCTTGTCGTTGAGCCACGCTACTGCGCATTATGACTACAGAACGAAAGGGTCGGCATGACGGTGGAAAGCCATCAGCAAAAGCTATTATAGACGCTTTTATATTTATCGAGGTTATATAAAGCAAAGTTATCTAGAAACTAATATTTAGAGGAGATGTAAAGTATACAAACAAGTAAAAGGACGTGCAGCACAATTTTTTGCGCGAATAAACATTTCAGAAATAAACTGATGCTACTAAGTTGCAAAACTAGTTATTTTTTAATTTTTAAAGAAGAAGGATGACAAACTAACGTAAAGTTCACCTGATGGTAAGTGGATGCTATGATCCATAGACACATACGTCTATCCTCGATTGAGGATCAAAATGCAGATGCGTATTCATCCTTGAGAACTGAGATAAAATGCCGCCTCATTTTCTGAAAAAGGGTTTCCCGTTCTCTGCACTCGCTATACGAAACAGCTACTATTTTACGCCGGTATTCTGTGAGAGTATGGTCCTTCCCCGGTCGAGCTGACCCATTCGTGCTACAACCATAATACAGCTGCAGGGTGGCTCTACTACGTGTGATGTTGTTATATGACGTGTAGTCGATATATAAATTAAACAATGGTGTGACTATTATAATATGATTAAATTTTTTCTAACAATTTTTTTAATGAAGTGCTTAGTACTCCGCTTAATAATCAAAGACCGAAATACATTTTAAATTAAGGCATCGAGCAGGTGGCAACGACTACTGGTCGGTGAGAAGACGCCGTTATAAAGAGATCGGGCGACAGTTTTCACTATTTAATTAAAACTCGAGATTCATTCGGAGCACCTTAATTTTCCGGCACCATTTTCTCCAGCAGATGTCGTTTTAACTGTGCAATTCACAAGAAAATTGCTAGGATATACTAGAAAAGGTAACTGTACGTTTTTATAGCTTTTTAAATATAAGCAACTGCAATTTGAGAAACGGTTTATAGTAATTAATTTGCTGATCACACATATAATTTCAGTAAACGCGATTCTTTGACACTACGGAAACGCGACCGATCAGTAACTATCTTTTGAAGAGAACCATAAAAACTGTTAGTTTTTTTTAATAAAATTGAAGTGACAGGCAAATGAACGAAGACTGAGGGCAAATGGATATTGCAGCTTATTATTTATACCTGCAAGCAATTTTAAAGTATGAAGGTTACAGAAACGTTATCACCTCTGAAGAATAAGGACCTTTGTCTAGATATGAGTAAAAAATTAGTTCATCTGTAGATTCGTGAAGTGCTGTACCTAATGTTAATTTTAGAGTGTAGCGACGGTGTAAGAATATCCACTACCGCTTATCATCACATGAGTATCGTAAGACGTGACAGAGCTAAATAAATTAGGAAATGGGAAGCAGCGTCTTTCTAATAACGGCTAAAAAAACTGCGGTTGCCAGCCCGCTTGCTAAGCGTGGTAACTATGGCAAATACCTTCCCTATGAGACAATTAATGGGGGAGGCCAATATTCACTAGTAGCCTTTACTAGTCTGTAAGGGTAACAGATCGAAGGGAACACGACCAGGATCCCTGCTGCAACATTATTATTGCCTCCACTGCATACATCGATTTTGACGAAAGTATAAATTATTTATTAACACAAACAAATACAATAGAATAAAATGGAAAATAATGGAATAGAATAGAACCATTTTTATTCGATATAGATTACAAGCATACTTATTGAAAGTAATTTTTTATTTTTACCAACACCTACATTTGTCCTCATTCTGGTTTGAAATACGGATGCATCTCTGAGACTAATATTGTACGGCTCGTTACCGATAAAAATATCTCCGGTTTTCGTTCAACATACGAAACACAGCAACAAAATATTTGCTGATTGTGCCAGATTCAGTTTTCTTTTTCACATTTAAAAACACTAAGAAATAAAAATTTGCAAGAAACACATAAATTCAAAATGAAACAGATACGGGTCGATAGTTACGTGTAAATTCAAAATGGCAGCCACATATACTGCAGGCATTTATCAGAGTATCTATATTGAGGTATTATAATATAGTTCGATGAGTATCTAGCGGAGATTGTGCATCATATAAGGTCCGGTTAAATTATTTATTAATGCCGTACTAATGTATTATTCTATAAACGCCTCTTTGGCCTAGTGGCCGTAAACGCGGTGTGAAAACGGTCGTGGTTCTGGTAATGGGTTCGAGTACCGGATCAGGCTAAAACAATTATTGGGTTTTTCGAACAAGAAATCCTCAGTTCCAGCCCGGAGTCAGTCCTGCTCGTGTTCTCTCTCCGGTGATGTTGGATTACAGGTCATTGGAGTATTCAAGTGAGGGAACAGAGATAGCACCTGTTCTTGCGCATTTACACGGGCACTATAACCCTGTCGTGGGCAGATGGCCGGTTTTCGTTGACGCTGACCGCCGTTGCTGAAAATTCGGTTGTTATTATTATTACTCTGCTAACGATTACGTACAAATTTCTCTTACCTGATGATGATTATATTAAATGAAACTGTCCACGTAATGTCCACTTAGCTAGCTTCATAGTTATGGTGGTGGTAGTATAAGTACGATAATACAAGACTTCTGGGCAATTTTTTTTAATAATTTCAGTTTCCATAATCATGTTAAACATTAGTGCTATACTAGGTACCATAGATATAATGCTAGATACTAACGTAACAGGTCTATTAATTATACTCAAGGTTCATATACCAATAAGTTAGAGCTCTACGAGTATTGAATAAATTGAAAATTGATATTTTGACGAAAAAGGCATTGTTTTATCACCAGTGTGGCTACCATTATTTTGGAATATTTTTGAACAATTTTTTAAAGTCGCATTAGAACACGCACGGCACTCCCGGGCTGTCGTATCTTTCGCAATGTTTTAGCGACATCGCGTGACTTTTAACAGAAATGTGAGTTACTACTAAAACTCATGGTAGGGGCAATGATCTATCGAATATTTTACAAAGTCAGTCATGAAAATATAAATAGAATACCGCCGCTAGCCGCTGTTTATTTTTAAAAAATTTACTACTGCGATATTGCAGAAATGTGGTCAGACAGTTTCAACGTTTATTTGTTAGTATATTTTTATTGTGCTTTCTGTTTACAAATATTGATTCAAAGATCAAACAATATTTTATTGTGTTCAAAGAGGCTGCTTTACTGGGCCAGTTGTGTGCGACAAAGACAAATAGAAATAAGAGATGTGTAGCAGCATCTTCCTGATAGCAACGCAAATTAATAAAAAACTGCGTTTGCGGAATAGTCTGCCAAGCGTGGCAACTATGGCAAATAACGTGGGAGGCTTGCGTGCAGCATGGAGCTTTTGACAAGCGGTAATAAATAGTCAAACGAATACTTTTAAAATGATTACCAAACGTCATAAATGCAAAAAACGAGAAAAATAGCAAACTAGCGATATAGAAAATTGTGAATTACCCCCAAATCTAATAGGTCGCGAAGTTATGTGCATGTGGGTTTGGTACGTGTAACGCATTAATCTTCTTTATTCAGAGGACAATATATATCACCTTGGATGATGCTTTCTGTTACTGACCTGCAAATAATAGATTTAAATATTTATAATAGAGATAATAGAGATCAAGGTATTTTATCAGATTCTTTTCTTTTTGTCGATTATTATAACATCAGTTATATCGATAGTCTTATTATTATAGATGTAAAATAAAACTAAGCGGATTTTATCGCGCTTTTTTAATTCCCGACATTTCATGTGCTTTACAGCACCCATTACCAAGGGGGTATTGGGTTGTTTATAGA
>DWHP01006621.1:0-11329 GCA_018247895.1 Parnassius honrathi | reverse complement strand
CTGTGACATGGTCCTTCACTGCTGGCCGTATGAGGACGCTCAAGGTCACTCAGCGAGCTATGGATAGGGCTACTGTCGGGGTTTCTCTGCGTGATAAACTCAGAAATGAGGATGTCCATTCAAATAGAGAAAATATTTTAAAAAAATTGTTTTTTTACGTCGGTGCTTCTTAGAACCTAAGAACTTTCATCTAAATATTATTTCTTTTAATTTAATACGTCTATGTTAATTTGTTGACATTTTAGTAAATGATGATTTTTTACTAATATATTATATTATTTAAAATATATTAGTTAAAATGTACATTATAATAGTCGGCCACAATCGGCGTATTAAATTGAAAATTGAATACACTTGTAATGGTGATGATTGGTGGCAGTTTGTGAAAATAAATTTTAAGTCAGACGTGATCGTGAGCTTCTATCGTTTCCACCACATTCAATGTATACCGAAGGAAAAAGGTGTTGTCCTAATTAGCAAGCACAAGCGCAGCAACGCATGGGCACCGGTGGGTCGAGTTAGAGACGAGACAGACTGTGCATCAAATAGCCAACGTTTAAATGGCGCCGTTGCGGTGACTGCGCGGCGTAAGCGCGTCATCGTGCGAACTATGGGCACACCTGTTGGATCGTCAATCGTACGATCGACAGACAATTAGCACGACGCCTAGCGGATAATCGGAAAGTGGGAATAGTGCCATCTATAGTAACAACAGAGTGGAGTTGGCTTAAAAACTGTTTCTGTGTTCAGTTTACATTTATTTATTTTTTACATGTCTTATCACATCTACATCACGCCCTCTAGTGAGGCCACCTTGCTTTGCATTTCCCGGTGGAATACAAGGTTGCCCCTCGGTAACCTGTCTTTTATTCTCCTGTCTGTTCTGTTCTGTTCTTCGAGCTATATGGCTGACCCATTGCTACTTCAGCTTAAAAATCCTGCTCATGCTGCTGCATATTCATTTATTTCCATGCTTTTTTTTGCGCCCGAAGCAAATAAGGGCAACCCTCCGGAAAGCGGGGGAGGGAGGTAGTAAATGCTCATAGCATACCACGCAGCCGGCTGCGTGGTTATGTGGAGACTTTTACGCACTAAACACTGCCTTTTTGGGACTGGCTTACCGGTCTAACTAAAGATCTCTAAGCCATTATCGAACATGACCCCCCTTGGGTGAAAGGGGGGCGCTAGCGGCGAATAGCCGCTAAGAAGTGTGGCTGACTAAGGCAGATTACGGGATGATATTTATTTCCGTGCTCTGTTTCATTTCCCTGTGTCGCTTTCACGATACCCACGGGACGACATGAGGCTGTGGATCCTGTGTTAACGTTATTTTTTATTTTAGCAAGTACTTCGTTTCTGGCTGGACATGGGCATCTCTGGGTTCAGGGTGGACGCTACGAATTATTTGTTCGAGGTGGATCCGCGGGAGTTTGGGGGACGATACCCGGATGAACCCCAATCAGGTACTCTATTAAGAAAACAGCGCTTTTGAAAATACTTATGCCCAGTATACGCTTCTAGGCAATAGATAACAAATCCTTTTTACCAACTCTAAAAAGGAGGTTCGGACTTCAAGTATACATATAAGCGTTCTGTTTTGTATGTAATATGTATGTTAGGTACTCGATATCGTCGTCAAATGTGAACCGATTGTAATTATTCTTTTTTTATTAAATGGGTTATACGGATGGGTCAAGCGGTGGTCCTGTATAAATTAAAGAAAAATTTCCACCAATGATGTAAAAATAGGGGGTAGAGTTTTTAATCTAACTACTTAGACGATGTTCGAACTTATTATATTCTTTTTAGTCCGCTCTAAAGAGTCTTAAATTAGACTTGTAATAAAAAGTAAAAATAAAAAAATTATTTCAACTAATTCCAGTCGCTCAATTTCACCATCGCACATCGCAACAAAACTCGAGATACCATTCATGAAGATGGTCTGCATGATTGGCGGTCCACCACTGTGCGATTTACAAGAAGTTTTCTTCCTCGCCCAACTTTCTAGTGGAATCGACTACCACGTAGTATTAGTAGTGGATACGACTTAGGGACGTTCAAGAAAAGAGCCTACTTTTTTTGAAAGGCCGGCAACGCACCTGCAATTCCCTTAGTGTTGTAGTTGTTCATGGGCGGTGGTAGTCACTTACCATCAGGTGAGCTGCATGCTCTTTTGCCCCCTCTACTATAAAAAAGACTTCAAAGAACTAAAAGGAGTAAAGTGATTACAACGTAATAGCTTAAGAAGTCAAGGAATTAATTCTACACACTTTGTCTTAGCGCCGACTGCTAAAGCTATTACTATTACGATTTCTACTAGGTCTCCGTCTGGGTAGATAACACCCTCTTCCCTACTCCTGCAAAGGGCAGTGCATGCACTGCTGTGTTCCGGTCGCAAGGGTAATACAAGCTGTGAGAGACGCGTTGACCACAAAGGTGACAACGCATCTATAACCTACTTTATATGAAGTGGTCTGCAGGCTGCAGGCGTTCATGGACAGGTTTACTGTAAGTCCGTTTGCCATTTCAGTTTTATGTAAAAAAACTTATTACAGCCTGTCAATAGTGTATTGCTATAGATTACCTCAAATGAGGATCTTCACCATAGTTGTCACGCTTGACAAGCGAGTCGGCATCAGCAGTTTCTTATTTTCTTAGAAAGACGCTGCTGCCCATCTGATTTGTTCCCCACTGTCGCCTTTTACGATATTCACAAGATGAATATTAAGTAGGCGATATTCTTCAACCGCCACCACACGGCTATAAAGCTATTATATCGACTTTTTTTTATTCCTTTAAAGTCGCTACTTACTTGATTTTTTTAAAAGTAACTTCATATTCTAGGCGTTCCGGGCACTGGACCAGACGACTACGAATACCTCAATCATATATATACTAAGAATTTGAATGAGTCGTACAACGTAGTGTTTGAATGGAGGGATTTGCTAGACGAGTACACCGACAAGGACGGCGAATATAAAATCATGATTACGGAGGCCTACACTGAAATCGGCCAAATGATACGCTACTACGGCACTGGCAAACGTAACGGCTCTATACCCTTCAACTTCTTTTTCCTCGAGGAGATAAACAATCAGTCCAACGCCCGGGATATTAAGCTGGTCATCGATAAATGGATGACTTACATGCCTAGTGGAAAAACTGCCAACTGGGTGGTAGGTTCTCTTTCTTTTTCGACATCTTTGTTTACAATTTGACAACTAGATAAATAGGTACTTTTAATTTTGAATTTTGAAGTAAATCTTATTTACATATTTTTCTTTTTTAATCTTGTAGTAAAATCTTTAGTCTATTTACGCAGTCTATTTTTTAGTGTAGTTATTATAGTATTTCGTAAGTTTGTGTAATATACACATTACAAAACATCTACACAATTTTCAGTTTCAGCCATCTCCTTATAAAATAACGGTTGTCAGTTAATACTAATAATTATTAATAATTTATTGACAAATATTTTGGTATATTAATCTATTAATAAATAAAACTATAAGAATTAATACATCACAAAAATAAATACTAATATTCATCAATTTACTTCAACCGCGTGTTGACTCATATGAGTGACAAGTACGTTTTTTATACGAGCCGTAGTACCTACGTAGTTAATATGATAATCGCTCTTTTCTAAAATTTCGTAGTACACGAGCAAACTTAGTTCGATCTCCACTAGGGCCATTGAAATTGTTGATTTACCGCGCAGTCACCGGTGAAGGCATCGTGAAACACGCAGGTTGCGTCTTAAAAAAATCAAAAGAAAATCTAAATCCTACAAAGTATGCGTATCATAATTTGGACACGACACGGCTGTAAAATCTTTCCTGGTCTAAAACCGTCTCAAAAGAAAGGCCTGCAACGAGTGAATGTAGACTGGTTACTGACTATAATTAAAAAAATATAATATTTATACACAACATACTAGGTCTTTCATGATATGTCTTGATATTTTGATTTTTCCTAAATTATCTCCGACGCTGCTTTTTCGTCAGTCTTCGCATCGCAAACGGATAAAATAAGTAAAATTATTACTTTCAACGTTTTTAGAATGGAAATCACGACCAAAGCAGGCTTGCATCGCGTCTGGGCACGGACCGAGTAGACGCCATGAACATGCTGGCCCTCATACTACCCGGAGTTGCAATCACGTACCAGGTAAAATACTTTTATATCTTTAAAAATATTGTTGGTATTGCGTAAAGATATATTTTGTATTACATATTGCACTGGAACTAAAATGAAGGTAGATATTAGCCAAGCAAGTATTAGCGATTCTGTAAATGGCCGGAGTTGATCATAAGTAAAAATGCAGTGCCGGCCCTGCTATGGGCGAACGGAGCGGCGTCTCCAGGCGCCAAATCCCGCAAGGCGCCTCACTCACATTTTATTTTAGAATAGTTACCGACGTAACAGAAAAATACAATCTTTCAGTTTAATTTTATCCGCCTGAGTATACCCTACCAAAATTGGTAACAATTTTACACGCTCCTTAGGAGCTTTCTCAGGTTCTTTACTTTGTTCATGTGCCTCATGTACCTATTTATTTTTAGCTTAGTAACATCAGCTACAATGTCGCAAGCGCCCAAAAATTATCAGGAGAATAAAACAAAGAGAAGCTCATCAATAAAGATTATTATTATTATTTTTGGGGTTTCTACATAGTTTTCTCATCTGGTTGCGTTCTATAAATATATAATTGTAAATGAAAATTGCAAATATACATAAATATCAGTAAAATAAATAAAAGCCCAACCAGATGAAAGTCCTCGGCAGGGGAGACTAAACGGCCGAGGGTTAGTGGGAAAGGTGAAGAAACCGGCGGACGATGCGGGCGGTATCGAGGAGCACCGCATTCTGTTTTTGAGCCCGGAGCGGTCCGTCACGGAGTCGCAGTCGCCTCTGATGACCCGGATTAGCCCATTCGCGGAGACGACTACAGGAATAATTTCGGTCGGCAGACCACTCCACATGTCGGTCACCTTGTGAGCCAGGTCCAGATATTTTGTTTTCTTATCTGATTCAACTTTCACTGAGTTCTCGTCATATGGAATGGTAACGTCGACCAAAAATATCCTTGACTGTGCCCGGTTCATCAGCACAATATCAGGCTTATTCGCAACAATGGTCCTGTCTGCGATGATGGCCTGGTCCCAGTAGAGTTTGTCGTGGTCATTTTCGGGCACGGCGTCCAGCAAGTACTTATAATAAGGCAGTTTCCGATCCAGATTGGACTCAGACAGCACGAGACCGTATTTCAGAGCGAGTTCCTGATGTAGAATCCTGGCTATTAGGTTGTGCCTGTGCAAGTACTCAGAGTTACAAAGCGCCGAACAACCGGAGATGACATGCCTAAGTGACACGACAAGCTCTACACACGTCGACGGTGCCATCGTTTTGGATGTATCTCCGATAATTGTCGGTCTTATGCCCTCAGAGTTAGCAACCTTTCCCCTTTCAACATGAAGGACCGCAAACTTATCCGTACCAAACTCCACGCCGATAGAATTGCTGAATTCACAAGTGATGTTCAGCAATTCCATAAGATGTGGAAGCGACTGGAGGCGAACAACTTGAGATCATCCATATAGAAAAAGTGGGTCACTTTTATCCCTCCCTTCCGAAGCTGAAATCCCCTCCCAGAGCCCTTCAGTAAGGTACTAAGAGGATTCAGAGAGAGGCAGAACCACATTGGACTCAAATAATCGCCCTGGAAGATACCCCTTCTTATCCTTATGTGGTTCTCCGCAGCTGTCATCCGCTCACCCAGATGACAAAGGATCGTACTGCACTGCCATATACTGCTCGAAGAAGTCTCTAACTGTACAGTCAACCTTGTACAGCTCGAGGACCCTCTTTAGCTATATATGAGGCACAGAGTCGAATGCCTTTTTGTAGACTATCCAGGCGGCAGAGAAATTTCGCCGGTTGCACTGAACTACTTTGTCAATGACCGCGTCAATGAGGTGTGGTTGCTTGATTGCACGACCACCATCCTGACATCCATTTTGAGCGCATGACATCGCCTGATTTAGCTTCAGGTGACGAGTGATTTTCGCACTCAAAATGGATGTCAGTGTCTTATATATGGTAGGTAGACACGTGATGGGGCGGTATTTGCTTGGGTCTGTGGTATCACGATCTTTAGGAACCAAGTGAGTGGTCCCAGTAGTGAAGAGGGTCGGGAGCGACTTCTGGTCTCTTGAAACTGTCGGGCGAGCACAGCGTGACTCACTACGAACCCCTTCAACCAGTAGTGATGCAGCCCGTCGAGTCCCGGACTTTTCCAATTCGGGGCCCTACGGACCGCCTCAGCAGCGTCTTCCGGTGTTATGGTGACGGGGTCCATAGGCGTAACACTCGCACTCTGGCTTGCCAAAACTTTCATCCAAGGGCCCACGCTGGGGTTTTTGGGCTCTGACCGCAGACCACACCAGAATGCGACAGTGTCGTCCTGATCTGGTACTGCGCCTGCTCCATTTACCTTTAGTCGCCCCAATGATTTATAGAGCCTACTTTGCTTCAGGTCATCTATGCGCGCCGTTAGTTTCTGCGTGATATCCAGCGGGGATAAACTGATATTTGTCCCAGCAAACGCCATTCTAACGGTGTGCATAAGTCTCGGCCTATTATTACCCGACCTGAAGCTCGTCAGTCTGCCGATGAAGGCCCTTGCCTTTGCGATACGGTCTTCAATTCTTTTTCTCCAGGCTAAGATGGCGCGATACTTTGTCTGGTAACGCGTCCAGCTGTGGAAAGTTTGGCGCCAATAATACGGCATACTGCCAGTGCGACGCCAAAAAGAATTGACTCCGTCTCGCTGGCTGGTTTCAAAATAGGTCACTAGTATTGGGTTAAGAGCTCGCAAGACAGCCTGATTCCACTTGCTTAGGAGTATGCAGGGAAGTCACGGTCGATTTTCGAGAGGCGTACTGCGTGTTTCCGACATTGCCTCTTCCAATATGCTCCTCATTTTCTCGTGGTTCGTGGAAGACTATTCCATCATCGTATGAATCAACCACAACTGGAATATCTACGACGGCATCCAAGCATGCAGGTTGTTATGCAATTAGTGGCGCAGCATTCCCAGCCGTAGCATTTTCATCCGATGAGGGAACAGCCTCACGTCGTAGTCTTTTAAGTTCGGCATCACCAAATATGTTGGAGCGCAGGATGTACCGAACTCGGTCTGCCAGAGTTTGCTCAGTGACGGTTAGAGATGGCTCCAGCTCTGCAAAAAAGCGATGCATACGAGCCTGATACGCCAATCTTCCAGTGTCTACCCCTTTTGCCCTAAAGTACGCCCGCAATGCGTTTTCATTCATTATTTGTGACCGACGCATGCGACGTGCTCAACTCCGTCTCCGTCTGAGAAGACCCAGTCGACACCAAGCCTTCTGGTGGGGATGATGAATGCGAGGGGCTACTAGGTGGTCTTGCAGCGCCCCACGCTCGGCTGGCAGCTCGCATGCTGTCGCGTCCAGCGCTAGTTCCAGACACGCCCTGGCGACCTCCAGGCAGCGGCCCTTTGCGCACTATTTTTTTCCATCATCCATAATTTGGGCGTCAATTAACGGGAGAGGCCCGACACCGTATCGTGTGCTGCCATAATTACAAACGGGCCTTTGCACACTCAATTCTGCCGAGGCACGGCGCTCGCACCTCTTCGCAAGGCGCTGACTGACTGCGCTAATGTAGCAGTTTTGCTTTTGTCACTTAACCGTTACGTCAGCGGGCGATGGGGTCGTCAATTGCCTACGCTTTATTATTATTATTATATTATTAAGGACTGTACACCCGATGTGAGTCTAAACAAATGAGCGAATGAGCGTTACGTTTAGGTCTTACGATATTGATGAATTCTGTATGCGTGAATGCTTTCTGACGTGTAAAGCTGTGACAGACTGCAGCGGGGAAGGGCTTACAGGCATATTTTTGAACGAAATCGTCGATAAATACAACATTAATATGAATGATTGTAGAGGACGAGGGTACGACAATCGAGATAATATAGTTGGGCAACAAAAAGGAGTTCAGAAACGCGTAACCAAAAAGTATCCCCAGGCGTTTTGTAACCCTTGTGGCTGTCATGGTCTCAACCTTGTTATAGCTGATGCAGCTTTTTTTTTTTTAAAGAAGAATATTAACAATGCTGTAAACATTACTAATATTCTCCTTAAACAAAACTTGAGTTAAATACGTTTCCTTATTTCACATTCTCCAATGCTTATTTGTATTTTTTCGAACTCAACAAATAGATAGAAAATTATTTCAAAACATGTTAAGACATCAACTTTAAAGAAGGTGTTCGAAACAAGATAGGAATCAACAGCTCGCAGGCGTTACGGTATCATTACGTCGAAGTAAAAAGTGCCTTGGAAGAAGAGTATCGACACTCAACTGATCCCGGTGCAAGTTTGAAAGCTAAATCACTCGCAGCCAATTTGGAGAAGTTCGAGTTTTTGCTGTCTTTAGTCATTTGGTACGACATTTTATTCCACATTAATCTTGTCAGCAGATCCATAAAAGCATGGATAGCTCTTAGATCTATCAGACGCTACAAAAATGTGCACAAACGTTGATGATTAACAAAGGCTCTCATTGCATCTAAAGATATAGCTGAAGAAGCTGAAATAAAAATTGGGAGTTTGAAAGAAAACGTTCTCACCAACAGATCCAGAAATGTTATTTAGAAAAAAATGTTTTCTAACCAATATTAACCATAAACTCAATAGAGGTACGCTTTTCACAACTTTCTACAATTAATGAGACTTGGCGGTTTCTCTATTATTTGAATAAGACCGATGAGAATTTGAAGGAAGTATGCCTAAAATCAGAGGAAAAATTAACGCATGATCATAATCTCGATATTTCGAGATAAGAGGTTTTAAAAGAAATCATGTGTTCAAAAAAGTTTTTATATATTGATAAAGGTCATCCGAAAGCAGTCCTTCAGCTCTTAGCATTAAATAATTGATAAGAGACGTTCCCTAATATTTAGACAGCTCTACAGATTATTTGTAACTATTCCGGTTATGGTGTTATGGAATAGTTACGGTGTAACTTAAGCTAAAAGTTAATTAAAACTTACCTGAGGTCGACTCTTGCAGAAGATAAGCTTTCTGATCTAACCTTGCTGTCAATTAAAAATGATATAGCTCAGACATTATCGTATGAGTTCATAAAAAAAATTCTAAAGCTATAGTTCGTAAGCAACGATTTACTTAAGGGATATATTAAGTCAGCTCAAATTCTAATTTCGCCCCCACTTCCCCGCGCGTCGTATGCTATGTATCGACATCTTTGTAATCACTAATACTGTAAGTAGATAGGTCGTTAGATACTTATTTCAGTAGGTTTATCATATTTATGCCTGTTTCTTAACGCTAACCCAGTCGCTTCTTATTTTTATTACGGTTATTTCCCATTTTAATTTTACTTCGTCCTGTTGCGTAATGTGTATTCTGATCGCAAGCGGCACAACGGCTTCAAGACGCCGATAGTTTAGGTAATTTCTTTTTACAGTGAAAATAATGGTATTTTAAAAAAAATAAAAAACATAAGCACTGCTTTATAGTTAGTTCAGTTAGTATGTAAAGTTTCACGATCTTATTTAAAGTATTTTATGAATAACAGCAGTTTATTGTTCAGTTTGGAGGTAACCTTGGATTTTTTTTCTACCGAGAAAATTTTACGGAATTGTGTTTTCGTCTAACATAATCCTTAACATTGATCCTCAACTTTAACATATATTTATTTCAAAATTATTGCTGCAATATTTTCGGCATAACGGAGGATCTTGCTAAGCCACTTGAGGTTATATTTCCCCTTAAGTCCTATAATCAAGGCAGCAGCCCAAAACAGAGGTAACTATCATCATTTTTACTATATTATTTTGCATTTAACGCATATTTTTATAATTGAAAAATTACGCAACAACAAAATGCATAAAGTCTTTGTCTCCATGGGAGTATGATTGTTGATAATGTAAGCTCAATATAGCTTTAAAATACTACTTTGATATAATATATAAACCAATACTTTACATAATTACAAAAATAGTCAGTCTTCAATAAATAGACTCAAAATAAAAATCAAACTAAAAATTCACGAAACCCTTAGGTTTTTCAATCCTGAGACAATTTTAATCGTCTGCACCGCAAGAGCTGTAATCCTGTGCAAACTTCGGTACCCTAAAACGTTTTTAAGTGCAGCGCTAAAGCGCTGGGCTGTACTCAAGTACCGTAATTGCGCCCATCTCCGATGTTACTACAAATATTGTTTTGCTTAATCCAGGAGCGCCGAACGATGGCGCTGTTTTCATTGTTTTAAACGTTGTTTTAATAAAACTGTGGCGGTCGTTGTACTGCGTATTCTATAATAGGTGTTGTGAAATTTGTCAAATATTTCATTTTAACAGACATCAAAAATGTTATTCATATTTAACTGTATTTTCATTTTTAATATCTATTACCCATGTGACACGATATATTTATCTATTATTTAGGATTAGGGGTTTTAAGTAATTTCTTATATAAAACGATATCTTATATTTACACGCATACTAGACATTAATTACCGATTTTATAGCGCTTAATTAGTTTTATTTTTTATCGTTTTTATTTACGTAAATCCCAATCGCGTCCAATGATGTCTTTTATTACAAGGTGTGAGACAGTCCATCTTAGTCCTCAGGAGTAAAAACTCATTTGTAGCCTCTCTTCTTTGCTTTAAGTTAGTTCCAGGAGTCCATGGACACGCAGCAGACACTTACAGCATCAGGCACTTAAGTTTTATAAAAAAATTAACATGAATTGCTTATTAAGTAAATTGTTTATATTGAAAATAAAAAATAATACTCATAGTGTAGCCAACACAATAAAACAATGTGTTTAACATGAGATGAAATAACAATACATACGTTAACGTTAATTTTAAAGAAACATAAGGTGCAGTAATTTCGCCGTCTAAGCTCTAGAATAATAAGTTTTTCACCGTTCTTTCCAGTACTACAATGATTTTTTATATTTGATGTTTATGATAGTTTTTAACAGTATATGTAAACAAATGATTTTTATTATATATTAATATAAATAAATACTAAAATTATTTATCGGGAACCGATAGGGAAAAAACTGTTAAGTGACAGCCTTATCTTTAAGTACCGACAAGGCCGCACCCTATTAGCTGGAAAAACGACCTGATTAGGCCCACAAATAGAGGGTTGATGAATACGGACGCGTCTGTGACGTGTCTTGGCCATCAATAGGAAAGGCCTTTGTTCAGCAGTATACTCATCACGCACTTAAATAATAAT
>DWHP01006620.1:0-11329 GCA_018247895.1 Parnassius honrathi | reverse complement strand
CTCTGACAAATCTATAAAACTCAGTTTTCTTTCAATTCAAAAAGCAATGGATAGTTCATTTCCCAGTGACCATGCGGACGAAGCCGCGGGTTACAGCTGGTAAGCAATAAATGAAACCACATACTTGTTATCGTCTTTGCTGACGATGTACAACAAACGGACGAAATCGGTCCAGTAATTAGATCAAAAAGTAGCGTTTTAAATTTGTGCTTAATTTGGACTTTCGTAGAATTATGTCACTAATGTTTCAATGAACTTAAATACTTGAACATTAAAAAGCGACGTTGGCACGCAGTGCAAACTATCACGATGTGAGACTATGTTCGTCGAAAGCGGTGTGTTTTGGCGGCGTCCTTCAAAGGCGACGGCGCACTTGCCCGCACGCCTGTGTCGTGGAGTAGGACACCTGTTATCGACCATTAGCTTCTTTCAATTAGAGTAATTATCCATAAACAAAGAAAATATGTTTAGCTTTTAATACTTAGGGTATGGTGGTTTTTAGAATTATCGTGCTGTTATGATAATTCTAAAAACACTGCGACCCAAGTATATTTAAAGATTAACTTTAAAGCTTTTTTGTTAGAGTGTGTTCTGTTGATTTAAAGATAATAATTTGTTTCGACATGATAAAAACCCATAAAAAATAACCAATTAAAAAGTCATACCAAAACTGTCAGGTCCATATTGAATTATAATTGGTATGAAGTTTTAACAATAAAAGGTAAATCGTCTTACTAAGCGGTGTTTGCAGTAACAAATATTTATCCATGGTTACGTTATGATGAGAACACCTTAAACCAAACCATAGTAAATGCGGTGATTTAAAGTAGCGCAATATTCAATAATCAATATACACAATTTTCCAGATTTAATGCGGAATCAGTAAAGGAAACCTGATAAAAATGGATGAAGATGCACTACACCGATTTCAAGGTAGGAAACATTTCTTTTTATACTAGTCTATATTAACAATGAAAGATAGAATATCAGGTTCATTGCGAGTGGCGCCGAAATCGTGTAACTTCTTGACACCCTTTCCGCATTAACTTCTTTGATGACGACTTTGTTATTTTCTTGACATGCTTTCTTATTCTTTAACAACCCGTAAAAGCCCACACGTAAACGTCCGTTATTCACCTAATCCTTATCGTATGTGAGTGCGTCCTCGTGCAATAATACTAGAACATGTGAGGTCTAACAGTGCGGCTCAACAAACAGCGTATAGAAACTAAATCACAAACAACACTTGACGTAAGAACGACACTTAATATTATAATTAACGCACAGTTAATCATTTCAAAGTCCGGTGAGTCATTTGTGAAACTATTGAGTATTTCGCGTACAGTAGGAAAGTTGTTACAGAAGCACTTAAAGTAGGACAGGCTTGCCCGGGGCGGATGTGGCGACAGACGCGGGCTGGTTTACACAGGGAGCGTGCGGGCAGCTTTTTTATAGGAGAGGGGGCAAACGAGCATGCGCCTCACCCGATAGTAAGTGACTACCGTCACGTATGAACAACTGCAACACCGGGGGAATCGCAGATGCGTTGCCGGTCTTATAAAAAGGAGTAGGCTCTTTTCGTGAATATCCCTAAGTCATATTGGTACGGAAAAATCTCTGATGGAAGTTGATTCCACAAGGAATTTGTGCGAGGAAGAAAACTTCTTTTAAATATCACAGTGGTGGACCGCCAGCCATCCAGATGGTATGGATGATATCGCGAGTTTTGTTACGATGTGCGATGGTGAAATTGTGCGGCTGGAATCTTGATTAGTCCGAACAATTCTTCGGAGTACTCTCCGTAGTAAATGCGATAAAATACGCATAGAGATGCAACATCTCTTTGCAGCGCAAGTGAGTCAAGCTGATCGGAAAGAGAATCAAATGGAACTAAAAAATAGTATTCCATGTACGGCCGTACCTGCGCCTTGAAAAGTTGAAGGCTGCTGTAATGTCCCGCTCGGCAGAGCACGCCAAGCGTTTTAGAGGCCAATTTGGCCTTCTCTTTTATGTGACCGCGAAACTGCACGTCACTCGATATGTCGACGCCGAGGATTCCAATACTGGCTAAGGCACGGCGATGGGGTTCTTTTAAGCGGTAAACGCGCAAACGTGTATCTTTTGGGGATTGTACTGGACTAGATTTAGTCGACCCCAGTCCGAGACTTTGTTCAACAAAGTCTCGACTTCAGACACAAGTTTGTTCCGGTACTCGGTGACGTTTTCCCGAGAAATATTGGCACGGCCGGTGTATAAAGCATCACCAGTGCTGTCGTCCGCATAGCCTTGAATGTCACCGGTTGGCAACATGTCATTGATATGCAGAAGAAACAGCATTGGTGATAGCACGCAGCCTTGTGGAACACCAGCGTTTATGGGCTTGTAATCGAAGCATTCACCGTCTAGTACGACCCTGATGCTCTGATCAGCAATAAAACTAGTGATCCAATTGCACAATTTCGCGGAAAGCCCTTAGGAAGGAAGCTTCATAAGAACCGCTTTGTGCCAAACCCGAGCGAAGGGCTTCACTATGTCCAAACTAACAGCCAACACCTCCCCTTGAACTCTACTGCCTCTGGCCATTTATGAGTTAGGTAACCCAGAAAATCACCAACCAAGCGACCGCAACGGAAACCGTACTGGCGGTCACTAATCAGCTAGTGATCCTCAAAGTACCGCATGAGCTGACTGTTAATAATGGATTCCATTATATTAGAGAACAAGGAGACGATAGCGACAGGACTATAATTGGACGGATCAGAGCGGTTACCCTTTTTAGGGATCGGATGCATGAAGGCTGTCTTCCACGATTTAGGGACTACGCCTAGGGTAGGAGTACCGGAAAAGACGCGTTAAAACCAGTCCAACTCCGGGGCACACATCTTCAGCACAATAGGAAGGAAGCCATCGGGCCCACTCTACTTATTGATGTCCATGGAGAGGAGTGATCTACGCATTAAGCGTTGGGTAAACAGCACATCCTGCATGGAGCACTCACACTGTGGGATGGTCGGCGGTGTGTTCACCCCGTCATCAAGAGTCGAGTTGGACGCGGAGAGAGAGCCCAGCAGATCGGCTTTTTCCTTTGCGGCATGGGCTAGTGAGTCGTCCTCCCAGTGCAGAGATGGGATAGATAGTTAGCAGAAGTTCCCTTGGACAACCTTGGCGAGAAACCAGAATGCACATGTTCCCGAAGGAAGACGAACTAGTTTCTCGCCAATTCTGCCGATGTGCTCTGATTTTGCCTTGACAATGACACTTTCGACGGACCTGGAAGCAGAATTGTGCTTATTTTAAGAGCGCTGGTATTTACATCCCGAGACGTCATTGCGCGAGCCCAGGCCTGGTAGCACTCTTGCTTATGGCGTAATACAATTTTGCTAGAGCGGCCAAACCAAGGCTGGGTTCTGCCTCCGATAGGTACCACAGATGATAGAATAAAAGGTTCCATTCCCTGTAGCAGCACCACAACAGCGTCAGAATCAGCAACAACGCTGGGATCGTCCAGCGAGAAACAAACCCGCCTGCAAGGGTAGGATGCAAATAAAGATCGCATCCCAATCAGCTGACTTATAATGCCAAACACGGCGGCAACCTGCATAAAATCACCAAGTATCACGATCTCTGCGGATGGGACCTACACATAACATATACGTCACGCCTGTAATCCAATACGTTAAGCAGTTCTAAGAGCATAAAATGAATTTAGATGGAAAATTGACACAGATGTGATAGGCCCAATGCCTACACAATTACAAACCCAATATCCCATTATTCGCCTTTTATAAATAACAACATGAAGTTGGCACTTTCTTTTTTGTTATAATTTCTACATATACACGAGACCTATAAGCCAGACCAACACGGGATAAATTATTTCATACAAATGATAAAAATGTAACTGCCAGTAAATTTGACAAATCTTCATTATTTGGTTTCCAATATTTATACAACGTGCTAAAAGAAAATTTTGAAAAGAAACTCAAGGCTTTGCCTAAGAGTTCGTGTGAGTAGATGACACCTCACCATATATCTACTGCCGGAATTTTTATATATTATACAAAAATATTCCTTTATAGACACCACGTATTACAACAATTTAAATTTTTTCAGGTTTTATATATAGTCGTGACAGCTGTGTAAAGCACAAAGCTAAACGTATTAATTCCTACCCAGTATTGCAGGTATACAAAGATATTGGGTATTAGATATACACTAACAGACGTCCGCCAATTCGGCTCACGTCCACAGAGCGATGTACTCATGATGTCTGCACTACAATGCAACACATTCCTTGTGCCGTGTCTAAAGAAACCGATGATACAGAATGATTAACATGTACAGTAATCTACATAGTTAATATTCTTCCCACTGACACAACTGTGCTAACCAACGTTTTATGGCTCTTATTTGAAAGTTGTTGAAAATATGACGATAAATATACATTGGCTCAAGCATACGTTTTACACTTCACACGACCTCGGATTTATCTATTATATATTTTTCATCGTGCAGATTTTTTCGCGATGTCGCTTGAGGGTGCAACTTGTTGCAGCTAGCAGCAACTAGTTGTAGAGTAATTTCCATCGTTAACGGTCATAACTCCTAAATGTTTTCACCAACCAGTATTTTTTTACAAAAGAGGGTGCAAACGAGGATGCGGTTCACCTGATGGTAAGTGATTACTGCCGCCACCAGTCTCTAACATCAGAGGAATTGCAGGTGCGTTGCCGGCCTTTTAAAAAGGAGTAGGCTTTTTTCTTGAAGGTCCCTAAGTCTTATCAGTCCGGAAAAATCACTGGTTGTAGTCGATTCCACAACGAAGTTGTGCGAGGCAAGGAAGTGGAGACAGGAAAACTTCTTTTGTCTTCAGTAATCGTTGTGTTAATTTTAATGTCTTGTAGTGATTTGCGTTCACGGAGATTTTTTGTTCTTTCTTTAAACGCGTATAAAATGTGAGGTTTCAGCTTACATACGTCCCACTGCTGAGCAGAGGCCTCCTCTCAATTCTGAGAAAATTTTTAGGGCAAGGAATGTCTACCGCGCTACCCCAATTCGTATCGGCAGACTTCACATGTCTTCGAAATATTTTTTTTCTCAGACATGCAGGTTTCCTCACAATGTTTTCCTTCACTGCTGAGCACGTGGTAAATCAGCATTTGAAATTACAACTAACAATTTCATTGAAGCCGGCGAGAAGCCAATTTGCTTTAATGCTTGAGTTTAATAATAGGTCCTCACATATGAAGTTGGCGTTTTATACGGGAGGAATAAGAAGTCAATTTTTTTTGTAAAATGTATTTAATTAATCAAAGTATGCACCGTTGTTATCTATGCACTTTAGCCATCTCATAGATAGTTCATTGATTCCTTTACTATAAAAATCATGGGGGGCGAGAATCAATAAACTTCTTGAAGGCGGTTTGGACTGCTGCATCGGAGTTGAATTTTTTTCCTTGTAGGAAGTTGTCCAAATTCCAGAAAAACTGGTAATCTGTTGGGACAAGGTCCGGGAAGTACGGTGAATATCACAGATATTCCAATTATTGCTCATCTAACTTAGTGGTTGTTTGTTTTGCAGTGTGTGGTCTTGCGTTGTCGTGAAGCAGCAGTGGCCTAGAGCGATTGACCAATCTCTCTTGTTTAGCAGCTAGTTCTTCCTTCATGGTTTGCAGTTGCTGACAATAGATATCTGCCGTAATCGTTCGGCCAAATTTTAGAAAGCTGTAGTGAACGACACCGGCGCTAGTCCACCAAACACTCACAAGTACCTAACTTTGAGTAAATTTTCGTTTAGGGCAGGATTTGGCTGGGTCTCTAGGGTTCAACCACTGCGACAAGCGCTTCCGATTATCGTAGTGTTCACTTTTCATCACAAGTGATGATTAGATTTAAAATCCCTTCATTTTTGTGTCGGTTGAGCAAAGTAACACAGCAGTCGACGCGTGTTTGCAATTTCGATTCACTCAATTCATGAGGTACCCATCATTCATCGTTCAAGTTTTTTTACTTTCCCGATTTGCTTCAAGTGGATTAATACAGTTTTATCACTTACTGTAGTGTTTTGTGATGGACCCGCTTCCACAATAGTCTTTAATTATTCATTTTCCACTTTGGTCTCCGTCCGTCCACGGGGTTGGTTCTGAAGGTCAAAATTTCCAGAACGAAAACGTTGAAACCAAAAACGTACTGTGCCTTCTTTTGTGACACCAGTGCTGTACACATCATTAATCCTTCGAGCTGTTTCTGCAGCACTGGTGCCACGGTAGAACTCGTACTCTTAAGTAAACCGATATTTCGTATTTTCCATTGTGCGGTAATAAGCGATACCAAAGAAAAAATTATGAAGAAAAACAAATGAATGACTGTTTTCAAAACTCAAATGTAGCAGCTAAATGAATTTATGAATTTGAATTCGGAATTCTTAACCAAAGAGGAGATATTTCAAATCAAAGTGGTCAGTACGACAAAACGTTAATTTCGTATGTAAGGGCCTAATATACCTGTAATATATCTTTATGACTGCAAATACGTTATAAATATATGAAATGTTGTTATTTATGCATAAGCTTGATAATACAAACTACGCATAAGAGTTTACGCGCACAGGCAAAACCGCTTAACAACACAGAACGTAAATACTATTGTATTTTGTTGTTTAACTCAGGCAGTTATTTATGACATTATTAATTATTTTGTCAGACACTACTAGGGTTGCCAGATACCGTTTTGTGTTTTAGACGATTTGATAGGATAAAGGACATAAGATGAAAATACCCTAATGGTTAAATATTGTTTAAAAAACCAACTGCGTAATAAATTTCCTAATAAGAACTTTATCACGGTTGATTATAGTTTAAATCCTAATACGTCCTAAATTGTCATTCAAAATGAAAAATGATTAAAGAAACCTAAAGGTGATTTTCAATGACCTATTCAATAATTCCCCACTTGATATAGTTCGTCAACTTTCTTTTTTTTTTCTCGCAATATGGCGTCTGATTGTCGCCATATTGAATTTTGATTACTATCCTATCTTCGATGACACTCACAATATTAATTCAAATCGATTAACATAAGAACCATTAAACTTAGTTTACGCGTTTTCCTCTAGACGAAGGAACAAACATTCATACATACATATAATACAGGCTGATAAACACTTTACCCAGATTTAAATTGCGGTGAAGGGTAATAAATTATATCATTTATTTTCAAACATGCTATTGTGGTATCAGTAGCACCATTAATTAATAAAAAAACGGCGGGTTGCACTTCGGGAGTGCCGGCTGAAGTGATAACTTGAATATTAACGTTGTGTATTTTTGATATTTTGGAATGGTTGGAGATTAAATTTGCACGAATTGCTTTAATTATCAGTATAAAAGTACTATCATTTACGTGGTAGAATATAATATTTATTTATTGCGCTATCGTACACAAGCATGACAATTTATATTACATTAAAAAGTTTATCTCTCAGAAATCAAGCGCAGGCATACATTTTCGCCGCGCCGTATTAAGAGAGAGGGATACTTTCTCTCCTACGTCGCGCCCGCTGTCTCTTTCCATCCGTCTTACGAATTTTCGATCGGGTCACCTGACCTGCGAGTTTAACATTTTTTACCCATTACAAAAAGTGTACAACGCCGCTAAAGAAGTTTTCACTACATAAGTACATAGACCTATTGAGTACTGACGTACCATGATAGTTTATCTTTAGCTAAATTGTGAGTACGTGAGTATTTTCTACCTACCTAAACATGTAACAGATATATTATTAATACACGTGGCTACATAATTATCAAACTACAACCTCAAGTATAAGCTGATCTCAAATTGTAAACGCATTACGTACAATGAGAGGTCAGCTTATACTAGAAATTTCCTGTTACAGTGGAATGATCTGCCCATTGTTGGTTTAGTAGTAAGCTTGAGTTTTATAGTTTTCGTCGTGTGTAATTGTTGTAATGTAGTAATGACGTATGTAATTATGTTGTTAATAGGTCTATGCAGGTATCTACATATACATAACTATATAAGAAATTTTGCAAACCGATTCTAAGTCACTGCATAAATTCTACAGCTACAAAAAAACTGGTCAAGCGTGAATCACTATAAATGTATAAATAGTGAATGATTAATAATAAAGAACACTGATTAATTCAATTTTAATTTAAGATTTTATGGTAAATGATATAAGCACTGTTTTACTTTAAAAACATATTATCGTGTTATACTAAGACTGAAAATGTCCGGCTAAGCTGGATGGCCTGTCCGGCTTATCGGTTTAAAAACCTGGCGACCCTAGTACTTAGCTTGGTAGTAAGTTTACGCTTATATATATATATATAGTGTGTAATGTGTAAGTGCAATCTTATTAACTTACAATATAGTTTTTTTGGTTATAAGAATCTGCCGTTAGTATGTACAATAAAAACAAGTTAATATTAAACTATGACTGAAAACTTTATTACCCACTTAGTGCTCGTCCGATAATAGTTTATTTTACTCTAACAAAATCGCTTTTGTCTCGTGTTCCCGCATGACCTCGAGCAACGCAAAGTGTGCGAACGAGTTCACATAGTGTGCGAACGAGTGGCGCGGGAAAGTGTAGGAGAAATTAGAATTTGAGCTGAGGTAGTATAGGCCCTTAAGTAATAAAAGTGCCAAAGCGGTAATTAATGTTCTGATAGAGGTGTTTTGTAATTTTTGCATACCTGGTGAAATGATCTCAGATCATGTACCATTTCACTCCAGGGAATATAAACAATTTGCATCATCTTGCGGATTCATGTTCACTTACACTAGTCCAAGATATGCACAGGCAAACGGTATGGCTGAACGGGGTGTTCAGACAAATAGAAACATAAGAAATTACATAAGCCTTTTGATATTGGACAAACTGTTTGGTTCAAGAAAGATATTGATAAAAATGTGTGGCTAGAAGGTAAGATCGTTGACTATAAAGGTTTCATGTCTTATACGATTTTAGGTAAAAATAATGTAAATTACACAAGAACCTCTTTTCACATTCGACCAGCTTAGCTTGGACTTGATTTATTTTTGAATTATTTATTGTGCTCCAGCCCAGAGATGGGAACTCTATTCCATGCGAGGCTGAACCTGCGCTTTTTAAAATTGCAGGCGATGTGCCGGCATGAAATACTGTCCCCTCTTGCTAAGCTCGCCAAGCTTTTTAGTGGCCAATTTGGCCTTCTCTTCTATGTGACCACGAAACTATACGTCACTCGATATGTCGAGGATTCCGCTACTGGCTGTGGCAACAAGGGGAGTGCCTTGAATAGTGCGGAGATACGAAAAATAGGTTTTTTTAGTGGTAAACGCGTATACTTCTGTCTTCTGAGGGCTAAACTGGTCTAGATTTAGTGGCCCCCAATCCGAGACTTTGTTCAGCAAAGACTCGACTTCAGACGCAAGTTTGCCCCGGTACCCGAAGACGTATTCCCGAAAAATATTTGCACCGCAAGCATCAACAGTGTTGTCATCCACATAGCAATGAATGTTACCGGTTTTCAGCATACATATTATTGATATGCAGAAGAAACAGCATTGGTGATAGCACGCAGCCTTGTGGAACACCAGCATTAATAGGCTTGTAATCGGAGCATGCACCGTCAACAAAGACCTTGATGCTCCGATCTGCAAGAAAGCTGGTGACCCAATTGCACAATTTCTCGGGAAGCCCATAGAAAGGGAGCTTCGAAAGAAGCGCTACCTATTGCATTAGTAAGTTTAAGTAAGTTTTTTCATGTTACGTTGTGCCAAATCATGTGCAACTTCGTGGTATAGTCAGTTAATACCTACCTACATATTATTGCGCAAAACTACTAACCAATGGTAAAGCTGTATACTTTTCGTAATATTTTATTAATAACATACCTTTGGAGCTTTACTCAACCCATTTGTGATGATAAAATCATTATATTCAGAAAAATACTGCGTAGTCATAAAAATATCCACTTTTGGCAGGTTATCTGACTGTTTTAAAGCCCGCTTTCATTTTCTTTATTTTACAGCACCACACACCGTGACTATACATATAAATACAAATATAATAAAATAAAAGCTAAATGTTCAGTACTTTAGTTTATAATATGTAGGTAAACGACCGTATACTTCCGAGCACGTGGTTACTAGTTAGTACTGAACTTAAGCAATTACTCATTGGGCGCTCGCTCTGTCGAATTATGACGTCGCGTCACAGTGAACGAGCGTGTAAAAATAAAAAAAATAAGCGAGACTTCAAAACTTTACAACTTTCGTATTTTAGAGCCAATTTGGATTAAATAAAAACTATTGTTATTTTCATAAGCATAGCTTTAAAACTATATAGGTTTTATTGCCAAATTGTCACATGTTGGTCTGACCCACTATTCCTAAATTTATTTTTAGCTTTTGGGTTTGCTAATATTTTCATAAATATAATGTGAAATTCCTTTAATTCATCTAAATATATTTTAAATATCCTTCCATATGCTCCTAATCCATACTGTAACGTAGACGCAACTAGTTCGTAATATACACAACATACAGTACGGTTTTAGGTGTTACTTTCTTCAAAAATAGAATTTACTTAAAATACCTCTTAATTTATTACACACCTGTTCTATATGGCTACCTAGTTCATATTTCTATGTATTGTTAAGCCTCAGTATTTCATTTCACAAATGAGTTGAGTTTGCGCACCGTCCCCATGCGGCAGTGCACCTCTCGCTCGCGCGCCTCCGTTCTCCCGCTAACACCGACCGAGCAGTCACCGTCGGTCAGTCTTTTGTATTTTTCGCATCATTCTTGCCCCCTCGCTTCGGCGGGGAGGTTGAGCGCGCCTTGCTTGTTATTGTTTTATTTTTAATTTTTTTGTTATTGTTTTTGTTATATTGTTTGTTACGGGTGGCGAGACCCACCAAGATGTTCGCATCAGCAGAATCTTCCGATTGCAGACAACAGGAAATGCTGAGTATGCTGAGAAACTGCCGAGCTCCTGTGGGGGCTCTCACGGACTTATGGGACTTATGTTTTAAGAATATAATTTTAAGTTAATCTTAAGCGAGTTCTTGTAGCGATTTAACATCTTTAATTAATAAATTAGTATTTTCAAAACGCCCTCCGGCCCCTGCATAACTTGACTGGCGCAGCCGGTAGGATTTTCGCGTCGCTTTTTACTTAAATTCAGTAAATTACGACGAGCGTTTTCTAACGGTTTTAACGAAAATTCACGAACCAAAGAAAAGAGAGACATGGGCAGTATGTGAGTAGACCCAATTCACTAACGACGCTATTCCATTTGCATTTTCCAATCCTATTC
>DWHP01006619.1:0-11329 GCA_018247895.1 Parnassius honrathi | reverse complement strand
TCGTTCTAGCGCTGCTTTTCAACCTCTAAAAGTTTTTCTTGAATACTATCAATAGTGTTTTTTTTTTAAGAGCGTGACATAAATCTGTTCATTTTTTATAATTATTGAAATCAGCAGAACTTTTCTCATGTCTGCTGCAATACAAAGCTAGATGTTGCCAATCACTAATTCCCTCGCAGAATTAATTGTTATGTTTTGATTCAAATAGCTTTCAACAGAAGTAATAAACGGTATTTTTGGACACTGAATACAGCAGCCATTCTCTGTGATACTTTTCACCGTTTCCTAAATGCCTTTCGTGTTCTTTGCCGTGCGTGCATGAGTGCGTGCGTGCGTGCGTGCGTGTGTGCGTGCGTGCGTGCGGGTGTGTGTGTGTATGTGATTGTGTCTGTGCATGTTTTAATGATTGTATTTTATTTAGATATTGTAAGAAGATTTTCAGTTTGGACATAGTCAAGATTTTGCAGCCATTTCAGTACATATTTTTTAAATCTATTGGTGCTTAGAGTTATAAGGCTAACACGATTCTCGGTGGGAATTTTATTATATATGTATGGTGCTATGAAATTGTAGTGTCGTTGCATAAAGGTGGTTTTGGTAATGGGTATAGGGCACCGAAATCTTCTTTTACCGGTTTGTGGTAGTGAGTAGGCAGTTACACGGTGGTATCTCAGGAGAGCTTGAATTATAAACAACTTGCGAACTGAGAGTACCTGAGTCTCGTTATAGACTTTACTAGTAGGATGTCGGTACGGTAGGTGCATTAGTACTTTTAAAATTGCTCTTTGCGCACGTTCAAGTTGAATCATTGTCGTTTTTGGTGCGCTACCCCACGTCGTCACACAATAATTAATGATACTTTGGCAGAGGGCTTTATAAGTCTGAATAAGAATTTTTTTACTAGCGACTGTTCTTAATTGTCTAAATATATATATATATATATAAATCTTCTAACCCGAGAACAGATGCTAATGATTTTGAACTGCCTTTGTTGTTTTTAATTCCTATTTTATTACCTCCTTTTCCACTACAAAAAACAAAAACCAAACGACTCCTAAACTCCCTATTCTTACCTAGGTGGTTTTCGTGAAAGCTTCATCGATTCTCGATTCTACTAACTAAATTCCACGTCTCTATTCCACCAATAATAATCTTATCTCGGCTGATTTCGGCTACTACAATAACTTATTGATAGCTGAAAGGTAGCAACAACACGGAAGATTTCGTAGTGCCATGCAAAATCTGATATAGTGCGGTATACCACCTTGTTACTCCAGCCGTTATACAACAGGATCGACGAAGAGCAGCATAGTCAAACGTTGGATATATTGGAGAGTACCTTCTCCAAATTTCTTTAAGCTTCATCGAAAGCAGGCATTCTGAAAGTGTCACTTACGCTCTTTTGTAGAAAAATTCAAGTAACTAAACATTTATCACCTTACATGGTAAGCATGGTTTTACGGAGAAACGTTTGAAAGCGAAAGTCAGTACAAATCAGGCATCTTGTAGTATTCGAGACATTCAGACTTTCCACTGCCATATCTAGTTTTTCTTACGTACACATACATGAACAACTGGTTGCTAACAAGTTTTTTGTAGGGGTTATTTATAATTTATGCTGGCTTTGCCTAACTATCAATAAAAGGTGTAATTTTATTACTCCGTTCATTCCATTAGTACCTGTTACCCAAACTTAAAAATGCGTCATTATGTTTTGAAATAAAAAGAAAAGATCATTTATTTTATCAGTTTTTGATTAAGACTACTTTTACGGATTTTATCGCGTTTTATTTATTTTATTTTTAATACCCGACGTTTCGGAAATAATTTCAAGAATGAATGATACGCAGAAGCGTAGATCGGACGAAAGACAATAATTAAAAACTGAGGGTACTCTAGGTTAACTTTGACATCGGGACGTCAGTCACCTCAGTCCCCCGTGACCATGGGTGCTGGAAAGCACCCGAAACGTCGGGTATTAAAAATAAAGTAAATTAAACGCGATAAAATCCGTAAAAGTAGTTTTAATCAATGGTGTAGTGTTCGCGTAAATATAAGAAATCTTTTTTAGTTATCACTTTATTCACTTGTCACGTGTTAGACAAGGTCACTGATTTCTAAAAATTCAACTAAATATCGATTGTGATCTTTCTAAATTGAAGTAGGGTTTATTTTTACAGTTCAAATATGAAGTCTGTCTCGACTTGGTGTCTGCGTCCTCTAAATTGCACATAATTGCCGCGGTATGAGTTTTAGACATATTTCGGATGACGCTTATGATGTTAGATTAGAAGCAATAAATAATTGGTTATTTTTCTGTTGTTAGCATTTTTCTTTAAACTGAAGTGAAAAACATACTACTAACCACCTGTAGTCCACCTGATAGTGAGTCGCTACTGCATTAAGAGAACACCTGCAGCTACCTTCAAATAAAGAAGATTACTGGCACATTTTCACCTATAATAATTAATGTGTAAGAATTATGATGTAACCTTACTGCCTTTAGTTGCCCTAGATACTCGATACCCTTCAGACCGGAAAACTGCAGTGCAAACACTGTTCTTTGGCGGCACAAATGGGTAAGACGGTAGCGGACAGACAGACGGACTCCTGGGCAGAAAAGTAGTCCCATTAAATACCATATTATAATTAATTTATTATATTATTCATCACGTAATAAACTGATTAAACTGACGGTACCTACATGTTGAATAAAAAATACTTTGACGGATTTTATCGCGTTTAATTTACTTAATTTTAATTCCCGACGTTTCGGGTTCCTTACAGTACCCCTTAGTCACGGGAGGGGGGGGGGGCTGTGGGTCATGTAAGGCGCCCGAAACGTCGGGTAATTGACGTCTCGATGTCAAAATTAACCCGGAGTACCTTCATTTAATTATTACTATTGGTCTGATCTACGCAGAATGAGCTTACTATGTTTTAAGGTTTTGCAGTTGTATGCTTGGGTTTAATTTTTAATTTTATTAATTACAGGCTAGCATTATAAATGGTGCTAGTATGGTGCCAGCCTCCTCTATTAAAATTAGGATGATTTTTAAATTCAATAGCCTCACGTATGGTCCTTGATAGGAATCCACGTTCTTTCGCTAGGATTTTTGGTTTACCAAATCCGATGTAATGCCGGGGCCGTATAGGATTTGATCACTCACTGCGGCCTTTGTAAGAGAGACCATATTCGCAATGAAGCTTGTACACTCCCGCATCTTTTAGAAGAATATTGAACTTGACGAATAATAAAAATTGACTAAACGTGTTCACCGGCTTATAGTATGTTTCAATGGAAACTCGCTTCAAGAAGTAGCCAATTTGCCTGTGACTCCTCTAACATATGGTAGTACAAAAGACACAAGCTAGACTGCAGCTGGCTTCACTCTGTCACCGTGACGTAGGCGCGGGACCTGAAGCTTGTCGTGCAAAACTTGCTTGACGTGCTGAAGCTCGGCGGTCAGGTATTTGCTGTCACAGATCCTTTGTGCTCTCTGTAACAAGATTTTCCTACGGTAGCTAACTGTTAGTACATAGGATGTACATAGCTGGTAGTTACGACGTATGCTCGAGCAAATTTTATGTTTCATTGCTATTTCTGACTTGATGTACATTAAGGAATGGAATATGATATTTCGTACTTTATTCAAATAAGTAAACAATTGTAACGGGTTGAAGTTGTTAAAACTTAATTTAATGAAATAAAATTGTGTGTCCTCCCAGTTCGAAGATCATTAGTTCTAATAACTTCATTATAATGGATTTCCGCAATGGAACGCCTGATTCTATTAATTGTAACGTAATCAATACCCGACTAATTTGAAGGCTACCGACCACAATGCGGATCAGATTTTCATCCGGCAAAGACAAGACATTAATTTCCTGTGTTTTACTAACTACGTGATCTTATTTGTAGGAAATAAGAAGATACTGGCATATTACGTCATATTTTAAAAGCTTACGAAAGTAAATTTTTATTGTGTGAAAAGATTTGAGTGGTGAACATATTTATACATAAAAATTACGTGTCACGTTGTTTGTCCGCGATGAACTCCTACTACTGAACTGATTTCAATGAAATTTTGCACACAGTATGCAGTTTTTCCAACTTGTGAGGTAGGGTGGTTTTTAAACCGATAAGTAACCTTTAATTTTTTATTGCGTATTTAAGGATTTTTTACAGGAAAATCGTCGGAAAGATCAGAACAACGTCTGCATGCCTAGCTAGTAGTTTTTATTTTCATAAAATATTTCGCTAATTTAGTACAAGTGCAAACGGAAAACATGTTATGTATATTTAATATAACCTAAATACGACAGTAATTCTTAAAATTTTAAGTTCGAACGTTATTTAGGTTCTTTTGTCGAAGAGCATGACCTCTATAATCAATGTATTCTTTTTAATTGTCTTCTATTACGTCAGCTGCAAGCGTGTACAAATACGTAATTAGCGTGTGTTTGCGTTAATTTCCGGAATGAAATACCCATGAAAATTTTTCCTTTGGTAACAGATTACGTACATCTGTTACCAAAGGAAAAATTTACCGAAGCAAACCGTATTTCACTTTCAACTGTACATTAATGTATAAAACACGGATATTTGATTAGTATACAAATACAAATATATAACATAAGTTTTTTTTCCTTGACTTCACAGACTTGAAAAACGATCATTTAAAATTGTACGAAATTCTCTGCTCATCCAGTCAATCTGTCGGTGATTATTCTTTGGCAACGTTTTAAAAATTCGTTGGCGACAATCTTTACTTTATGCGACTGTTTGTCTACAATTTTGTGTTTGACATTGACAGTATGAACGTTAACAGTAAATGTTTTATTTAATTTAATTAAATGTATTTGTATCACATCATATTAATTATAAATTTTAGCTTTCTGCACTCCTCCATAAAAACATCAACTATGCCAAATGCCACACTAGTCCGTGCGCCATTGCTTTTATTCGGAATTATTGCTGCCAAATCGTTCCATTCGGTCGATAAAGATTAAAGATCGAAAGGATACAAAAAGCTCACACAATTGAATAAACGCTCCGTTGTTATTTATTTAACAAATTTTGATGCTTGTGATCCTATAAACAATTTTTAAGGAGCATCTAAAAACCAAATTTATTGACTTTTATCAGCAATAAAGTAAACATACTGTAGCAGGAATAGGTCGGCTCGGCCTGGGACAGTGCTTTCACACAATATAGGCACTTTCACGTTAATTCCTAGCTAAAAAAATATATCTATTGCGAAAACGAAGACTGATTTGCAAATGAATCACCACAATTTTGGTGGTTCGTGTAAATGTAGATGCGCCTCTAAAATATATTTATATCTAACATGAGGATACATGTCACAATCACCATTGCGGTTTATTCAAATACATTATCCTTAATGTCACATTACTGTGAATGTACTTGTAATGCCAGTTAATTATAATATTCACGACAAAATCTTGGAAAATGTTCAATGTTTTTCAATCAACTATTTAAAAAAAATTAAATAAATAATTGCATAAAAAGGGTTACCAAGCTTTTCCTGTAACAATTTATACATAAATGATGTAATATTTACTTTATTAATAAAAAACACTCGGTTTTTTACTGGTCCTTTACAGGACAGATGTACTTTCCGTACCCGTGCAGTGTTAAATAGTAAAAAATAATTCAACAAGTAATTTGTATATTAGACAAAATTAACGTAGCGTCTACAATGCTTTTTAAATATTACGATTACGTAGTTGTATTCAATATTAATTGAATCGTAGCACAACGTCTTCCACTCGTACCTGTCTTGTTTGAGTTCGCACTATTTGAATAAAAATGGCAAGCACATGAGATATTATTACCCATATTTTTGCCAATATCTTTGTCAGTCTAAAACTCTAAAGGTACGATTCGATCAAAATTGTATACAGCACATTCGTTCATTGTATGCAAAGCACCAACAGTGCACGTTCTGTGCTGCCGATGCATTAGTGTCTGTTTCCACCAGCGTTTAGATTTAACTAAAAAGAGAGAAGAACTAAGATTGATATAATAAAAAGAGAGAAGAACTAAGAATGATGCTAAAACACTTATATACTAATGCATTAGAATAGAATAGGGTATTATGTTCAATATTATATTTTTTATTTCAATATGTGGGCATTTTCTGCTTAAAGATTTAGTATAATTATATGCCATGCCATTTAATCTCGGGTCCTAAAGTTAAAACGCGACGTCTGCACTTGAGCTTTAATCGAGTACAGGTATACGATCTATGGACTGTGGCATATGCAATTCCCTAAATTTTGTGCTTATTTATCACCCTTACTTATTTAAAAAGGCGATTATTAAGAATATTCGAGCGCGATCGTTCAAGACAGCGGGTTAGGAAGAATTAATTATTGTAAATATTTCTCCTTGCTGCCTGTTATACTGGCTAGCTTCCAATTTTAAGTTGCCTGTCGCCAAATTGTTTATACTGGGGATTGCGTACAATGCCTTATATTTATAATTGAATTTTTATTTTGTTTCAACTGTTTATTTCTAAATTACGTAAGGGAATAAAAAATATTGAAAAATTTAAAACCTAACTCAAACGTCTTATTAACTATATAACATTTTATTTATATAACAACTCATAAGTAGGGAAAGAATTAAACGGATAATTAATTTTCAGGCGAAACTACTTCTTTTCAGCCATTTTAAAAATACGTTTGTGCGTAACACACTTATAATATGTTACATAAATATGGATTAGGTCAAAACGTATGAATCAGCAGCATGGAACTGTGTTCTATTTTTGACACATGTAGTTCCAACTTCTACACTTTGCCAAAATATAAAGTTTTTTTTATATATATATCAATGTTATGTTTTCTAGTATTGGGTGACAAACGAGCACGCAGTCCGCCTGATGGTAAGTGGATGCTGTGGCCCATAGACATCCATATTTATTCTCAAGAATCAAAATGCGAATTCGTTGTCACCCGTGAGGACTGTGGACTAAGGTGGAATGCCTCGATTCCAGTAAAAAGGGTCTCCGGTTCTCTACACTCGCCGTACGAAACAGAGCAGCATTACACTGCTATTTCACGCTGGTATTCTGTGAGAGCGTGGTCCTTCCCCGATCGAACCGACCCATTCGTGTTACAACTACAATACAGTCGTTAGTTTCGAAGCGACTGCTGAGGTTGAAAGAAAAAAGAAAAAAACAGACAATTTTTTTAGTAAATATTAGATGTAGACAGAGTTCAGTAATACGAGCGCCAATATAATTACGGACTATTCGTGTGGCGTTAGAAAAGGCTACGAATGCGTTTTTTTTTTAGGAATTAGTCCCCGAGAAGTGGAAAAGTGCATGAAAATTTCTTTATTCAAGTTGGTTGCTCGTGTCCTTGGACTGCTGAAGTAGCTATTTACTATCATACAGACTGTTAACTAACTTGTTACTTGAAACAATCAATGCTACAGATGCTTCGCAACCCTAGGAACTCACTGTGAATGCTTCACGTCCTGAGATAATTATGGTCATAAAGCACAGAGATCATGTCGGATGGTCAGAATCGCTATTTTTTAAATATTATTTAATTGCTATAATGGCTTGTTTGTGTCTTAGAATTTTTTTATAAAACTACATCTAGCGTTTACAAAATAGCTCTTCACTATTTCAATATTAGGTTATTAGTGTGAAATTTCCGTTTCGAATCAAATTTGAATTGAAAATGTTTTCAATATACTTGAAAATTCGAGTTAATCAAAATATTTATCGAAACTATTAAAACATTCTTGCCATTTTATGGCCAGTTTGTTGATTTACTTGGTTTAAAAGTCGAGACTCGATAAACTGTTAAAAAGCATTTTTGCCGCTTTTTCGGAATTGAAATTTTTACCTATAAAAAACTAAAAGTAACTACTACGACTAAAAAGTCTTAAGAATGCCGTGCATTACGAAGGATCTCTCTGTAGCTCTGCTTATTGTCTCACCGGCTGTTGTACGGTATGCGCCGCCGCCGGGCCGGGCGTTGTCATAAGGTAGCAACGGCGAAGTGCAGTTTACCAATTTGGATTGTTTGGGTATCCGCGTGAAAAAATTTTACTTTTCTTACCTACTTTTCTTCTTCTTCTAACATCTAATATCCTCTAATACCAGCACCATTTCTCCTAAAACCACGACACTATTAAAGACACATCTTCGTCGATAAAACGACGTCTTTCGCCTCTAAACGAACATCACCAGGTGCCACTGTGATGATCAGCGAGAAGTCATGCTAATTAATTTTAACATTCATAATATAGTACATTTTCCACAACATGAAACTCGACTCTAATTGATTTTCCATGGTTTTATAGTTGGTTGGTATGCAAACGATATGGCAATGTTACAGAAAAATGCAAATCCCAAAGAAACAAGAGAGTAACTGATTTTGGAAAAGGAGTAACATGCCTAAAATATACTTTTTATTCGAATTTAGAACTCCAAATCAAACCATAGCAATAACTGTTCATTTTGGCTAGTTAAACAAAAGGACAATTCCATAGGCAATGACCTGGTATGCTGTATTATTTGAAGACCAAAAATTTTATCAGGTAACTATGAATAAAACATAAGAGTTTGATTTCGAAAAAGAAATTACAGGCGTGTATAGTGGCGGTCCTAGAGAATGTACTATCCCTTATCCCGTAGGGGAAGCTGTAACAGGAGAATGGCATCGGCAATTTCCTAACAACAACTCAAAATAATAAATAACTGCGGCTGCTAACCCTCCTATCATGCTTAGCAACTGTGGGGAATCCTCCGCTATGAGACGCTCAAGGCAAATTGTGGTACAGCCATGCTACAACTGTATTATGGTTGTAGCACGAATAGGTCCACCAATGAGAGGCGCACTCTGCCAAGGTGAGACGGGAGACGGCGGGAGCTATGGAGTTTATCATCATGTATTGTGGGGAAGGCCTATGTTCAGCAGTTGACTGTGATATGCTGTAAATATTTAGAATTAAAAAACATACTTACCATAGCTACATTACTTCAAACTGGTCAGTTCAACCAAACCGCAATTTCGTAGATATGTGACGAAGACCAAAAAGATCTAAATCTTTATGACAGTCTGCACACAATAATACCATGTATTTATTTGGTAATTATTTTATTAAAAAGCTTTAATATAAACATAAAACTTGAATATCAGTAATCAATACACATACAGAAACATGTTATTGACTTCCTAGATCCATTCGAGGTTCGGGCTTGCTAACGTTGATTGTTTGTGCTCAAATACAGTTAACCTATTTTAAATATCATGAATATTCTCCTATGGGGTCTTAACAACAATCAAGTATTCACGTCCTACACTCATACTTGTAATAGGGCAAAAAATAGAATCACTCTTTTGCAATTCTAAATCAACTTCACTACCTCACATTCTGGTAATGTTAGTTATCTAAAAAAAAAGATTTATGTAAAATTGATTGAATGTAACATTTTAATTTTGTTTTTATAATTTTAAGCAAGGTTGTACGCTTAAAGATGTGGGAAACTGTTTACTACTTGAGACGATGTAGGAATTCGTTTCAATTGCTTGTGTAGTTTAAGCATTAGGTACGTGTCAGCGAGTATCGCAGGCGAACTAAGTGCGAATAGTTGATTGGAGGTTATTCAACTGCTTTGAGGACAGAAATAGCGCGATCACTCGTGGCATCTCTCGCTCGTAGCTCCTACCTAGTGCTCCGATGACGCTAAATGATGTACCGGTCGTGATATTGGTACAAAATTCGCGTCTAATAAATAGGTTCTAATTACATTATACCACTTTTCCAAACAATAATCGAAAACAATGCAAAATTGTTGACGCAGCATATACAAGCCTGTAGTTTTTTGACGCAAAGCAACATTTACAAAAGTGAGATCAAAAACTTTGTAAACATAGTATATATACTTTTTTGTAAACAATTATGTGAATGTAGGGTACATTTAACCTTCACAACACAATCATGTATTATTTTTAAATCTTACTTTCTCAAGTAAGTGACAAATAGTTTTTAATTAGAATAAAGTTTCTTTAGTATTAAAAAAATACTACAATAAATTTTAAAATGGGTACAAACATTCGTAACAAGGAGTTGGTTGCCGCACATCACTATTCGGGTCGTGCTTCCGGGATACAGACACGATTGGCTTACTGTTAGATCGTAAAAACAAACCCCCCGGTTTGAATGACTATTTTGTTCATGTGGATGAGATTTGGGGCATCTGGTCTTACCTGAATTTACTTTGTTCGATTTCACTTGTATACTTACTTACAAATTATTTATATTATCTAGAATTTAAATTATTTGTAACATTCTTGTGCAAAAAATATGTTTCTATACTACTGTTCTACTAACGTACTTTTCTGTAGAAATAAAACGAGCCGATAGCCCTACTAATATGTGAAAATATGTTAGTTCTTAGTTTGTTTTTCTTTCAAGGAATTATGGCACTTAGAATCGATACGATTTTTTGCAGGGATAGTCTTATGGGTCGGAGAGTCACATAGATTCCTTCTTATCCCGGAAAAATTCTGGAGCGTGATTCTCTAACTACCGCTTGTGCTTTCGTAGATCTTGGAATAACACATTGGCTGTAATTTTTCTTTATAATGTCGTTTTCTGATCTCCATTCGGCCGAAACTGCAGGCAAAACTAGCTACCAATATTTGTTATTTATCAGTTTTTTGTTATTATGTATATATGGTATGTGTTGTGATTAGCGTCGAAGACGTCAAATGCTGCGCCGATCAGTTTGCCAAGTGTGGTGATTTTAATATAATCCTATTATCTGAGAACCTATTACAGCAGCGGAACCTATTTATAGATGGATGCGTCTTTTTTGGAGTTCCGATATTGTACATTTATCTCGTGTTATCCGTTTGTCCCGATGTGATTTTGTGTTACACCGACCTAGGACTTATGTTGGTAGCAGTCCTTAATATCATCAATGTGGGAGAATTCGCCGTTAAATCTTAAGTACACATAATTTTTATACACGAAGAACTGCGGTCGGAAGTTATAAACTAACTTAAGTTAAAAAAAACATGTGTGCGGTTCACACGTGGTAGTAGTGAAACCTGAAATGAAATAAAAATATTTTACTGCAAAGGACTCATTTAATATGATCATTTTCAACCACAAGTTCGGCAAAAATATAAGATAACAGTTTCGTTTTATAGCATTATATATTTGTGTAACAATTATTATTTTTAGACTGTGATTTTAGTTTTCTTTCAAATAAAATTGCTTCGTAATAGCACCATCTACTTCATTCTATAAGTAAAATCATTTTATCGAACAAAA
>DWHP01006618.1:0-11330 GCA_018247895.1 Parnassius honrathi | reverse complement strand
CCTATGTAGGAGAGACCACATTCACAATCAAGCTTGTACACTCCTGCATCTTGCAGAGGGACGTTACACTTGACTGACGGTAAAAACTGACCAATCTTCTTCGGCGGCTTGAAGTATGTTTTAATGGAAGCGCGCTTCAAGATGTAGCCAATTCTCTAACATTTGGTTATATAAGGTCATATATCGTTCGAATCAGATAAACCGACATAGTTCAACAGATCAATTAGCTGAAGTGGCAATGTGAACTGTGTGACTGAAGTGGGATTGTTATATAATCCGAAGCACTGAAAACAGATCACGAAGTAGCGACAACCTCCTACCTGTAACCGAAGTATAGGGCGGCCCCGAGCGCCTGAGAAACGACCAGGTGGTGACGTGTTTTGTGGCAATATTTGAAGAAATCCTGCGTTTAGCAGTAGACTTGTGATGGCCTGTAATGATGATGATGATGATGATATAAGGTCATTATTATAAATTGGAATTTGAAAAGCATTGCCACATTTTCCAAATTTATTTCTTACTTTCATTTTTAATATATCTTGTATTTCGAAATAGTCTCTCACAGTCATATATTTTGTCCCCACCGGCCTCCGCTAGCAGGTGTGTACCCATTTTACGAATTAATACATGTTACGACCCTAATATTAATTTCGCTCCCAGCCACAAACTTATGACATCTTAATCAAAAATATTCTCCAGAGGCTTTTATTAAAATCTTTGTATTGAATTGTTTCGAAATTTCTTTCCGAAAATTTAAACTCTTTTTAACTTACTTTATAATATGCTTGAGCTTACAATTTTAATAGCAATTAGTTGCATTAAGGGACTGATTCTACAGTAGACTCTTAGTTCTTATCTTAACTTAGCTAAAGTAATATACTTTTTCATTTTAATAGAATCTACATAAGGATTTTATGTTTTACTTATATAGAGACAAATATTCAGACCTAAACAATAATTTAGGCCTTACATTTACTTACCATGATATAAACGAATGTAAGCGCTCGCCTTAAATTTCATAGTACGTATGTAATTAATCTAGCTTCAATTAAAAAAAAAACGGGTATTGCATTTTAAGTGTTTAGCGGTGAACGAAAACAACGTGAAGAAAAGAGTAAAAATATTTGAAGGACATGTGAACACGCCAACTTACATAGCTTGGCAGACTTATTGCTCCATAATCACCTTAAACATAACTGGAGGCCTGTGCCAAGCAGACACTAGTATATAGGCTATAACTTTACTTCCATTACAGCCTATAAAAGTCCACTACTGGACACAGGCCTCCCCCTCAGATTGTCTTGTGGAAAGGATTTTGCCACAGTTGCCACGTTTAGCTGGCACGTGGGCTCGCCAGCCAAACGTGGCAACTTCAGTTTTTTTTGTTATCAAGAAGATACTGCTGCCCATCTCCTGTTTCAGTTTACCTCAGTCAACTTTACGACATCCAAGGGACGGTATTAGCTAGTGGATATTCCAACACGGTCTGCGCAGTGAAATATATGGTAATTTTATATAATTAATTAAAAATAAGGGTAACGATTCAAAAAGTAAAAATTATAGTACAGTTTAAGCAAATGTTGATGATTATCTATACATATAGTAAAACTGTAGAAAAGTTGTGTCTGTAATTTTAATATTATTTGGAAAAAACAAGTCCAGGGAACTAAATAAAGGGCACTATCTGTCTATCTGTGTATTAAAGATTCACGCAAAAACTACTAAACAGATTTCCATTAAATTTTGTGTATAGATTAGAGAGTTAGGGACCCGAGGCTACTTATAGGCCACTTTTTATCCGATTACGGAACTTCTAAAAGGAGGGTTAAGTATTTTCCTTTCTTTGGATGTTAATTTCTATTTTAGACGATTGATGCGTTTTATTAAACATTTATAAATAAAGCCCAAAATTAATTTTAACCATTGGGTAATAAATTGAACCACGCCGACGACATTACTGTAGTATTCACCTTTTCAAGAACAGTGCCATTAACCGTAAAATACAAAAAGTAATGACATTTTGCCTCATTTGCCATTATAAAGTTATTTAATTAAATTAATAATTGATTTGAAAATTCTAATGTACATTTTTAGTTTTTGTTATTTTATTTTAGTAGATAAAAATAAATTTTATAGTAACTAATTACTACTAAAATAGATAGTAGAGACATCTATCGAAAATCATAAAATAAAGGATGTTACTAACTTTAACTTATAATCTATAAAAGTTTTAGTAGGTATTAGTTTTTTTATCTATAAATAAGCTGATAAAAATTGCAATTAGTGTATGCAAAACTCTTATCATCGTTATAGTTTAAATAAAAAGAGTTTTATATAGTATTGGTCAGATTACGAATTTATAATATAATAAATTAATCGAATATTGAAAATGAAATGGCGGTATTTCATAAAGTTTAACGGTGTTTGTTGACTATATCATGATATAGCTTGACCAAATCAACGAATAGAGATTGTTTGGCAATATTAACAATTAAACAGAACATTGCTACTTCTAGATGGTATTGTTAAATCGTAAAATAACTTCATTACACAGCGCCAGCGGCGCTGATTACGTATATTTGTTTTAAGCAGAATTTATGCCAAATGTATGTATTGTATAAATGATGGCGTTTTTGATGTGCGATAGAGCCACTCCAGTCGCACCTCAATTTGAGTCTGAGTACTAGAGGGTAAAGTTTTGAAACATAATAATAGCGCCATCTACTTACTGATAAATAAACTAATAATAAGTACATAACTGGTCAAATTAAACACAATTCTATATTTGAATGAATATTATATGTCTATTAATTATGTATATGTACTTATTGTTGCAGCATCAAAAATTGTGAGACCGGTATAGACCTTTGGCCACTGTGTGCAAGTTTTATCATAATTATCAAGTTTAGCAAAATTTTATAACAAAACTGTGTACACAAAACTTTCATTAAAAGAGGAAAGGTTGAATATGTTGTGTGTCTATCGACATGGCAATGTTTCACCAATTTCTTTTTGTATCAAGTCCGATATAAGAAATTGAAAATTAAATGCGCTATGAGATTTATATCCATAATTGGTGGAATAGTTCGTGATACGTTGATGCAGCCTTTTTTACTTTTAATGAGGTTTATAAAATCAGT
The DNA here is from genome assembly GCA_018247895.1 of Parnassius honrathi. Taxonomy (NCBI): domain Eukaryota; kingdom Metazoa; phylum Arthropoda; class Insecta; order Lepidoptera; family Papilionidae; genus Parnassius; species Parnassius honrathi. Next base: position 8,190 of record DWHP01006618.1, on the reverse strand, counting down.
TTATCGTATATTAAGATAGCTTTCGTATTTTCGGACATATTAAAATTTTTGTGACAGTCCCTATTGCATAGCTCACATGAGTAAATGAACAGGTTCTTATAAAAAGTGCTATAAATATCAAAGATACCAAATTTTAAACACTGGTTTATTTTTATTTTAACTTCGAGTAGAACTGCACTGATATAATCTTGAAAGTCATCTGTATAATCAAACCGATCTAACCGTAAATTTCTTAGTTAGTACGTAAGCAACTCAAATTAAACCCGCGGCGACTCCACTTATATTTTGGAATTTGAAGATTTTATTTACCACGTTCTCGATGGTAAAGAAAAACATCGCAGGAAATCTGCATATCTGAGCTGTTAAAAAAATATTTCGGAAATCATTTTTAGGTATACTTATGTGAAGTCGGTCATCCAGGGTTGGATTCAACTTAACCAACTCCTTTTTGACCATAACTTGCTGTGGCCTGTGCCCAGTAGTGGGATGTATTTAGGCTCCTACTTTTTTACATTTAATAGGGCTTTCCATTGCTTATCATAGGCTTCCCCCATTGAACAGGGTATTTGCAGTAGTATTCACGCTAGGTAAACGGGTTGGCAACCGCAGCTCTTTATTACTTTGCGATGTTATAAAGAAGATGCTACCCATCTCCCGTTTCAGTTTCCCTCTATCACCTCTTAAGACACTCACGGGACGAAATGGGGTAGTGGTTTTTTTTCGCCGCCTCTACATGGCTAATACTTATATTATTCCTACTCCCGTTCATCAATTGGATTTCCAATAGTTAATAAAGTTGGATATTTGCCATAGTAGCCACGCTTGGCATGCGAGTTGCCAACTGCATATTTTTACTATTTTGAGCTGTGATCAGGAAGACGCTGTTGCCCAACTTATGTAGATTTCATTCAGCTCCTGTTCATGAATTTAGTTCTTCTCACACGTTCTCGGTAAGTAGAACTACTTACATTTATGACATTTTGAATTCTACTCGAACGTAAAAAAAAAACTGCCATGTCGTGCTAATCAATATTCAATGGGAGCAATATTAATAATAATAAAGACTATGAAATTAAACCTTATTTTATCAAGACTATGTATAGGTTAATAACGAATATTATGTAAATAGCGCATTTCCGGTTCCAGAACAATTTTCCGTAAATAAAAAACACATCGGAAGCCCGATATAAAAAAGAAGAGTTGCTTAACCTATGATATTTATGCGATTCTGATAAAATACTTATGTGTTTCTGTAGCCAATATAGACACAGATAGCGACGTGTCTCTACAAGTGATACAGTTTTGGTAAATATAGTAGATACGAAATAGTATTATCGAAGTTTCTAAATTGAAGCCTTTTATAATAACCTTTTTTATACAAACTTAGTTTAATATCGTTTTTAAACTTTGTGCAGGTCTATTTTTGTACATTTTCTAGGATTTTATTGCAAAAACGTATACATCACCCCAAGAATGAATTACTGACTCTTGAGTCGAGCGAGTGACTGGTACTACTAGCTTGTGTCTATTCCTAGTATTTACACAATGAATATCACTTATTTTTGTAAAACTACTGTTATTTTTGTGTGCGTACATTACATTTTCATAAATGCATTGAGAGGCCAAAATTATTCTTCAAATGTTTGTTCGAGCCACTTCTTAGGTTTTACATTGTAGATTGCTCTAATGGCCCTCTTCTGTAAAAAAAATACAATGTCAGGGTCAGTCGCGTGTCCACATAGCAAAATATGATGTTATACTATTGAAGTAGCTGAAGTAAATTAGCCTAGCTGTTTCAACACTGGTAAGAGTTCTAATCTTTTTTACAGCGTATGCTGCAGAAAAAATCTGCTTGGTAGTTTTTACATATGGGGGTCCCATTCTTTAGTCTCCCCAGTCTTCAGGGATGTCAATGTATCTCCGTTTTAATTTTTATTCAAAGAGGTAGATAAAAATTCTATTGCCTACAGCATACCCTTACCATCTGGTGAACTGTGTGCTTGTCTGCCACTTTAACTTCTATATGTCAGTACTAAAGCTTGGTTCTATAACGATTATATTTTTATTTCTCAGATGGTTTTGACAACAGGCACTTCGGATATTACTTTAGCCGTATATTACCTTGATTTGGACGCTTACTAAACAATGTAAAAAAAATACTAATTTTATTTATCATAACATGATAACATTTGGCTTAAAAACCCTAATTACATAAATGTTCTATTTTAATTAATGTTAACACAAGATATTATAATAATACATATTGATATTAATTTTACATTATTATAAATTTACATTATTGATATACCTATATCAATGTTTGTCATTGCGTAATTTAATAATTTAGATAGGTATACCGAAAGATAAAATGTTAGGGACAATTTAACAAAATACCTCTTTTTCATTCGTTATTGTGATATTTATTATAATTTATTTTTATAATATTTTTAATACTATTATATAGTAACGTAGTTACTTAACAGTAGAACAGAATACAAAGATCAGAATTCAGTAAATGTTAGTTCTATTCTGCGGACATAGTGATTTATATTATAGTTCTATTAGGCATAATTTTATATTATATTGGCTGTGTTTTAGAGGACAATGAAATTATAGAAGTGATTCGATCTCTGACCTCTGTATATACATTTGACACGATATTTTTATTAATATCTACGTCAATTTAAAAAGTGTATAATACCTAGATTATAAATTAACGTCACGATTTGAGTCACTTAATTAGATTAAAAAGTCGAAGAATTATCTATATCGTTTTAATTATTTCGTTTAATATCTAACTATATAGGCATGTCCTATTTATATAATGCCTTAGTTATTTTTTTCCTTTTTTATATATTACGTGTATGTACACTAGAATTTTCTCGTGTATCGCGTGGCGGTTTACATACACAACCAAACCCGAAACAATTATTCGTTGACAATACAAAATACTTGTTCCGTGCGGGATCCGAACCCGCGGCCCTTAACGGTGCAATTCACTGCTAAACCACTGCGCCATATTCTACACAAGTTATAAAAAAGTGGAATAAAGTTGCATCAAATGTGCAGGGCCGTCGACGGACATGTTGAATACCAACATTTATTACCCACTTTGTTGGCTGGCTTTCCCCGAGACTGCTGTTTTGTGTTGGCGGCGTAAGTGCATTCATCATTCCATTTCGTCCCGTGGGTTTCGTAAATGGCGACAGTCAGTAGTTGCGTCAGTAGAGCGAGTGTGGTACTGTTCTGAGCCGATCGTCCACCTGCAAGTGTAATGATAAGGCAAAGACAGGGAGAATTTGCCTTACAACGCTTTAGCTTCAGCTTCAGCAGAGGACTATACGAGCTGGTGAAGAAGAGTAAACTAAAATATTTGCAGTGAATTTCGTATTGGTGTTCATAACCTGAATTAAATCTTAAGCAATATTGCAAAAGCTGTATACGAGGTTTATAGAAGTGTTTTTACTTAAATACTAACTAAGTACTTTTATTTGAAATGGCGAATTTGAAACATCTCTGCGAATTTGGTCGGTTGTTGCAGAATATATGTGTTTATATATGCTTAATAATCATACATTTTTGCGTGGCAGAGCCGTGCTGCAGCTATATTCTGATTGCAGCACGAATGGCTCGGCTCGACCAAGGAAGGACCACGCTCTCACAGATTACCAGCGTAAAACAGCAGCTTAATATTCCTGTGTTTCGTATGGTGAGTGTAGAGAACCGGATACCCTTTTCACTAGAAACGAGGCATTCCATCTCAGTACTCAGTTATTCTACATATAATCATACAACCAACACCATTAACTTCGTTTTACTATAGGGTAAAGATTGTAGGCATTAGTTCGGGGAGCGTTCATACCATCCTACATCAACATCTTGGAGTGAGGAAGCTTTGTTGTCGATGGATTCCTCGTTTGCTCTCCGAAAGCGAAAAACAGACTCGTGTGGATTGGTGCCATGATATGCGTCTACGTTTTGAAAATGGGGCATCTAGGCGTGTTTCAGAGATCGTTACTAGTGACGAGACGTGGATCTATCAATATAACCCGGAAAATAAAAGGCAATTATCGGTATGGGTCTACTCAGAAGTGTTACCGACAAAACTGCAAAGACCACGCAACGTGGGCAAAAAAATCGTGGCCAGTTTTTTTTCGCGGAGCGGACATTTGTCGACGTCAATGCTGGAAAATTGTAGGTCAGTCAACTCTGAACGGTATACTACAGTTTACACAAAGCTTTTCAAGCTGTGCGAGAAGGAAGACCAAAGACCGGGCTGCGAGGAATCATGCTGCATCACGATGACGTCTCTTCACATACCTCTCTTAGAACAAAAACATTTATTGAGGAATCTGGTCTTGAAACTCTAAGTTACCAATCCTAGAGCCCTGACTTAGCTATTTGTGATTTCTTTTTGTTCCCAAGAGTCAAAAACAAAATAAAATAAAAGGCAACCAAAGCGCCGAAGAAGCCGTACCTACATGCTTACGAAGAAGCGATTTACGTACTACCTGTCAGATCAAGACCGGCAAAAGTGTTTTCAAAGTTGGTTTAGGCGAATTGTATAGAGAATGATGGAGAATATTTTGAAAAGATGTAAAACAAGTATTAATAGTATCTAGAATACTTTTTGTATATCTCAAAACTTATTGAGTGTCCTACGTATGATTGTTAGATGCGATTTCATGCGACAAAACGTTGGATTCTTAACTTTTAGGCGCTAGTAAAATATACCTGCACGCTTTGCGCTTAAGGCATGCGATATATTGGACGATGTAATGCAAGTGTACAAGTAATGGCAAGCTCGTGAAAGTATCCATGTGGTCAGAATTACGTTTTGCAATACCCATCGCAAAATAATCCAAAAAAATTAAAATGTTTTCGATCACACTTTCAACCTCATGGTGATTAAAAGGCAAATGAAATTCCACTTTTAAACAGATATGTAGAGGCCACTAAACAAAAATTCTCTAAAAGCATGAGGCTAGAACTACGCAATATTAGTACAGCTCGTATTCAACGGCAGCGTTGGCTTGTTGTAGCATTGGGATACTGTGTAATAATATATCATTACATATTAAATTACATTACGCAACTGGCTGTCGCAATTTAATATTGTAAGTGACACCTCGTTGTCTCGTATGTGAATTGGGTATTAAAATATGCAAAGTTAAATGTTTTCTTAAAATACTTATATTTTAAATTATAAATACATGTCTTCTGATAAAACTTAATGCCTAAATGCTTGACTAGTTTGATAATTTTAAGATTAATCTTGTCGTATTAAAAACCGGTAACCTAGAAGTCTGTTCAATCAATCATTTTCATTTCCACATCTTCTTCGTACTTACTTAGCATTTCCTAGTTCTTAAATCTTCCATAATTGAAATAGTCCTCAATCTCCTGCCAAGTTCTATCTTTTGTCTCGGCCAGTATAAAATAAAACACTACTAGAGTTAAGCCCATAGCTGATCCAAAGATAGTGAATGTTCCATAAACTTCGACACTTTCGAGTAAATACGGCGTAATTTTGAGTGCTAATAGTAGGGTGAGAGACATCGCAAGACCTGCAGAAGCTGATCCAGAAACTCTGTGTTAAATGGTAACACTTCACCTAATAAAGCTAGAGGAATTGGTGTACACGCCAAATTGGCCAGTATAAAGTACAGTACAAACAATGATATTGGTATCCGAATATAGTTATTAGAAATTATTGCTTTAGATACTAGATAAAGATATGTGCGTACAATAAATTAAAAAAAAAACAAAGCAGAAAAACCAGTAACAAATAGAAGAGTGCGACGTTTGTAAATTTTGACCAGTACCGAGAAAAATATAGCGCTAGTCGTTATAATTACGTCTAAAACTAATGTATAATAAAACGATTGAGATTTGTCTCCTGTTACTTCACCAATAATTTGGGATGCGTATGCGGGAAAAATATGTTGGCAAGAAAATTTAATTAGCAGCCCGCTAAATACTATTATGATTAATGGTTTCACGAAATCTTTCCTCGCAAATTTCTTTAAAAATTCAACAATTTTCTAGTTGAAACCGCTGTTTTTTATACCACTTGATTTATCCTTTTGAGCTCTGATTAGTTCATATAATTCTTTTTCAACTTCTTAACTACGTCCTCTCAACCAGTAAAACGCCTTTTCACTCTTCTCAAATTCTTTCCTTTAAACTAACCATGCAGGACTTTCGGGTTAAGTATAAATTATGATGAGGGAAAAAATATACGGGAACGATGATAGAAATGCAACAGTTCTCCAGTGAACATAATTTCCCAAGATGCGAATTATCATGCTCCCCAAGCAAACGCTGGCTGTTTTTAAATTTATGTAAGTGCCTCTATTTTTTGGACTTGAGTATTCTCCAATAACCACTGCTCCTAGACATACTGAAGCAACACCCGTAAACCCAGTAAACAATCTTCCCATAATAAGTAAAGTTGCACTAGCAGCTAAGTAAACGAACAGCCAGCCCAAAATGCCAGGTATTATGATGATAGCGTGCGCCGTCTTCCTAACTCACCAATCCATGAGGATAGAGGATATGAAAAAGCCTGGGATTCCTGCCACTGCAACCACTGAAGCCGAAATACAAAATGAGTTATTTACAATAGTAACTTTAATGTAGTAAAATATAACGCAATGCCCGGAAAGGGGAATATGAACCTTGTAGATTTCTTATGAATATAGTCATAGGTTTACCAATGAAATCACCGTTTTGCAGTGCTGGCCATTTCAAATCAAAATAATTTTTGTTTAGCTAAGAATTCTTATTTCCAATTAATTTTAATTTAAAAATGGAATTCTTTTTTCAAAATTAGTCATTTTTTTTATTAAGTAGCGTTATGTTTACTTCGCATTTGAATCTTGTTCGTCATCATGGATAGGTTAAAAATCGAGTAATTATGGATTTTATTTATTAATGAAAACAAAGTATTTTTAAGATTAAGATGCTTTGTTTATTAGAATATGGTACATTACAGTTGTTATAAAATAATTTAGATCCTAAATATTCTGCCGTTTCGAGCGTACAATATTTTCAGATACATTGTTTTGGTATGTAATAGAACATTAAGACATTAATTACTATATACTCCAAAGATACTTGCAGCAATACTTATGGAAACTAAATCAATATTAAACAAAATATCTATCAATTCATATTTTACTTAAAACATGTCAATAAATTAAGTTCAGCAAATCAATAATTACAATTCGAGTCAAAATTGTCATTTAAGAAGTCATTTCTTGAGTAATAACATTTATTTATAAGAAATTCAAACAATTTACTTTTTGAGATTCCTTTATTCATATTTTTGAAACAAACAGGCAATATGTTGTAAGCATGTGTTGCCAAAAACAGAATACGACTATATTAAACATTTTTTGAGCGTAATTGTATTCTTTACTCTGGTACACACAATTTATGTATGTGTCTACTAGTCCTTATTACAATATCGTTAAGTTTTTTAAATAAATTATTATTTTTGTGAACCAAGACACTTATTTCTTAAATGTATAAAGTTGGAAGCGGCGATATTTTATATTTGCAAAAAAGGGAAAATACAACTATCTAATTTCTTTTTTTTTCTGCCCGCGAATAGCTCTAATGAAATCTAATCTACAGAATTACCCCATATTATTAAGCCGTAACGTAGAATCGAAGAAACAATATTAAACAAAATAACTATATTAATAGCTATACTAACAAGTCTTTACAGTACAGGCCGTTCGTTTATGGAATGAACTCCCATTGGTAGTTAAACGCGCACAATCCCTACCGGTATTTAAACCCAGAAGAAAGAGAAAAAAACCTAGTAAAGAATTTTTACCTTGCGCTTTAAATTGTAACTTCGCTCCCACTCTATCCATTAAGTAGTATATTGATTGATTTAATTAAATAACTAAATATATATTTATTTTATCTTTTGTATGTATTTTTGTTTGTAGTATAGGTATGTTTATTATATACATAAAACGTGTATTATTTTTATCACACCAATTTGCCCTACCTTTATCATCCTTGTGTAATCCTGTCCATTCATTGGTTGTGTGGAAGAAATTGCTATCAGCAATAAGACCACCAATTGCATACTTCTTTTGTATATATAATCTGTAATTTTTGTATGGTGTGCAATAAAGAATATTATATAAATAAATAAAATAAATATCCTAG
>DWHP01006617.1:0-11330 GCA_018247895.1 Parnassius honrathi | reverse complement strand
TTAAACCACTTCGAAAGTCATAATAAATCATCGCTCTTGAATTTTCTCGAGTCAATTCCATTTTCTCAACGACTAAAGAAGTTTGACAAAACCTTTTGACAAGACCTAGAATCTTTTTTTTTTAAATAAATAAATGGTATTCGAATTTTAAAACCAAGGATTTTTCAATTAAAAAGATTTTAATATGACCGGAACAGTGGAAATATTCCATTCCCGATACTTTTAGTGCAGCCTATGTATATAGTAGGGCCTTCACTGCTGCGTTTCGGTATAAAGGTCAAGGAAAAGCCAGTTAATTGTGAGAAATTGCATCTTAGTCCTCATGGAGGGGAGCAACGCATCTGCAGCCATCTTTGTTTAAGTAGGCTGCATGTACATGAAAATTTAGTGGACTTACTGCGTTATGTAAACCAAAACATGTACATAATATATCATGAATAAATGAATATATATACAATGTGCTGTTACTTCATTCTGAACTCATTCTTCCGTGTGGTGACGGCGTAAAAGAATCCATCATCCTGGCCATCGTAAGAGGTGGATGGGTGTTCCCAGAAAGATATCATTGTCTCTATCAAAGTGATAGCAAAGTGCCTATCACTATATTTATATTATGGTTTTTCCGTACACCATTGTCATCAAAATCAGGTACCGATATACCTAATTTGGTCGGCAATAGTGTACGATTTAAATGTCCATTCCAGTCTACATCTAACACTACATTACGGAAATTATATTTATTATTACTGATACGAACTTGGGGTTCGTGACAATAAAAACTGTCGATTGAATTACTAAAATTGACACTTTAATTACCAAACACCGATTACAAATCAAAACACACTAATACCTACTAAATACAATTGCACTACTGATCACTGTAGTTCGCAGTTGTATAGCTTCGAAGTATTCGCTGGATTCGCCAACAAAATACTGACTCGGTCGCGGCCCTTACCGGCCTTATATAGAGCCTCTTCTACCGAAACATCTAGAATGTTAGTACATACCGTTCCCGACTGAGTAGGTGTAGAAAGTTCTAGTATGGAATTTTCTAGAAAGCTCTCCTAGTTCTGCTACTCGACACTAGATGGCGCTAGTGGTAACTTGGCATGCAACAGACATTAATTATGGCGCGCAATATTACTACAAATTAAAGTAGGTGTAATAAACCTTACCTATTTAACAAGCTAAATGTGTATATCTAGATTAAGAGTAGGTGTATGTTATGTAATTGAATATAATAGATGTCAGTATAACCGGCTCATTCACATCAAACGTAAAGTAATCAGACCCACGACGGGGAGCAGCATCATTGATGCGAAACTCTTCAGCTGCTGTCATCAATCTGCTTGTCAAGCGTGACGAATATCGTAAATCCTCTTTCCAACTGATTAGGTCTATTACCTAGGAGTGGACATATTAAGAATTAAGACAGAAGAAGAATGCAGATCGCTGTTAAAGTCTAGTCGTCAAGTACGTTGTAGAGCCATGCTGTAGCTATATTATAGTTGTAGCACGAATGGGTCGGCTTGACCAGGTCAGGACCATACTCTCAAAGAATACCGGTGTAAAATAGCAGCATAATACTGCTATGTTTCGTATGGTGAGTGTGAAGAATCGGAGACCCTTTTTACTGGAATTGAGGCATTATATCTTAGTCCTCAGGGGTGACAAGGCATTTGCATTTTGATTCTTCATTGAGGATAAATATGGATAACTATGAGGCACAGCATACACTTATCATCAGGTGGACTGTGTACCCGTTTATCACCCAATGCTATAAAAAAATACATACATCTCTTTCACACGAAGTTCTCGTTACACGAAGACTAATAGTAAAAGTTAAAAGCAAAGAAATTTATAAAATACAATGTACTCCGAAATTCTAAATTACATCCAGCCATAACAAATAATATATAATCAAATCCTATATTAGTCTACCAATATAGTTTGACTAGTGGTGTAGCCAGCAAGTCAAATATTAAATAAGCGTTATTTACAACGGGACTTGGGGTACACAAATATCAAAGGGTACCAACCCTCGTACGAAATCAATGAGTTGCCTTTGACCGGACAGCAATAGGGTAAATAGAGGGTATTTCCTGTGACAAATATTAAAGCTTTTCCCTACACCAAGTTTAGTGATCGGTCTCGGGTCTCTTTAGTGCGATCTAAAACATTTAAAGTCAGACAAAACGTTTAACCCCATTAACATAAAATATATAAAATAGGAAGCACTTAGTACATTGCTCATAAAATGTTAAAGAAATCAAACTAATACAAGAAAAATGCATTTTAATAAACTGTCAAGCCTGGCGAACCAAATATGGCGTTACGTAGATTTAAGACCATTTATTTTGTATAGACCATGATTTTTTTCCAAAAAAAAAATTATCTTCAAGTTATTCGAAAAAATATAACATAGATCCCTTCAGGTATTGCCCTCTATCGATTTGTAAAGTTTCTTCACAAATAGTTCAGTCAGTTAATTTTAAACGTATAGGTAGTTGTAGTAAAAAAAAATTATCTTGTGGCAACCCTGTATTTGAAGCACAGTGTTGGGTGACCCCCTGATCGCCAATCCAATTTAGTTGTATACGATCCTTAATCTACCTACTAAGCGTGACAAAACACAGAACAGGAGACGCTCAAGTCCAGCAGTAGACCTTAACGAGGAGCTGACAGTGAAAAAGTAGAACATTTACGTGTTAAAGACTCGCTGCACCTATATTATAGTTATAACAGGAATGGGTCGGCTCGACCGGGGCAGGACCACGTTCTCACAGAATACCAGCGTAAAATAGCCGCGTAATACTGATGTGTTTCGTACGGCGAGTGTAGATAACCGGAGACCCTTTTTACTGGAATCGAGGCAGTCCGTCTTAGTCCTCAGGCGTGACAATGCATTTGCATTTTGACTTTTAATTGCAAAAAAATGGTCTATGGGTCACAGGTCACTTACCATCAGGTGGACTGTGTGCTCGTTTGTCATCCAACACTATAAAAAAAATTACGAGGCATAAAAGCAAAATATTCTGTCTTCTAGGAGAACTAGTAGCTTCTGTCATAAAGGATTTTTAAGAGCTGGAGAATTTTGAATAATAATACAAGACAATTTTTTTGTAATTTTAATCTGGTATATAATTTCGTGGTATCTATTTTTTAATATGGTTTCCGGCATATATCCGCCGCTGCTACGAGTAACATAGTTCAATCGATCAGTCCTATTGTTCACTACTTTTTCCAATAAATCTGGCCGTATGGCGTCAATAGTGGCTTGAATATGCAATGCATTATCTAATACTTCAAGAGTTGCTGGTTTGTCGACATAAACCTAAGACAATATAGCCCTGTAAAAAGTAATCGAGAGGCGTGAAATCGCACGAACGAGGGAGCCAGTTAACAAGGCCACTTCTGGAAATAAAGTTGTCATTAAATTAATTTTTCAATAAATTAATGGTTAAGCGCGCTTAATGGCAAGTTGCGCCGTCTTCTTGAAACCAAATGTAGTCGATATTTAGCCGATTGATTTTTGGAAAAAAAAATCTGCGTTTTAAAGGCACGTATTCCAACATCCTTACGTAAAATTTTCCACGTAGTTGAAGGACAAAGGCCAACAAGCGAAGCGACATTTCGACGTCTTCTTCAACACTTCGCGCGCTACAGCAGCAGTATCTCTTATAATCTCTTCAGTACGTACATTTATTTGTCTTGTTGAATAGATTGAATCAAGAAGAGTAAAATCAGAGCAAAAACGATCAATAACTGCATGAATTGCTTGCTCACTAGGCCGATTATGTTTAGCGTAAAATAAACGAAGTGCTCTATGTACTTTGCGAACAGATTTTTTTTCAAGGTAAATGTCCACAATTTGGAAGCGTTGTTCTGCCGTTAAACTATTCATGATGAATTAAAAAAACTTATTGAACAGAAATATCAACACAGTTTCACATTCTCAACCGTCAAACCATAGACAACAACCATCGAAACGTATGCAGCTAAAAACACCCAACATAACCATCTCGTATGAAACTTCGAGATGCTTGTTCCTGCGATCGACTACACGGTGACCAAGGAGATTCTCCTTGGTATGGAAGAACTCCTTTTACAAATTCAAAATTCTTATTACATGTGATATTAAGATTTTAAATAATTGATAACATAAATTGTAAAATATTGTTATAAATATTCAATATTTTAGATAAATTATGTAATTAAAATGTTAGAAATACCTATAATGTAGTCGAAACATACTTTTTTGTTAATATTTAACGTCAAAAATTTATTAAAAGTATAATATAGTATTAATAAGGAATATTTTTAACTGTTTGTTTCTTTGAGCAGGGTTAAGAGCAGTTGAATGTTGACTAGCTGATGAAAAAATGTAGTGATATGGTATGGTTATAAGTTTTATTAGGTTATTAAAGTGCTTTCTTTTGTTTTTAATGCTCAAAAGAAAAAAGAGTATTGTTTCTCGGTAACAATAAAATGATTCTCTGGGTCGCTACACTAAAGCCGTGTTACGCATTTTAAAATTCCAGCCGGTCAGCACAGTTACGAGCGGACGTTTTCTGTATAAAATGCAGGTCATGAACAATGTTTCACCGGCTCGTGTTAGGCTTTGAATCTATTTCATTCAGATCCACCAGCATAGTACGAGCCTTCTCACTATGAGTTTGTATAAAAATAAAATTAAAAGCTTTAACGTTTGTCAAGTTGTGAGGATCAAAGCTTAATGGATAATTTTTGACGTTTGCGCCTCGGGCCAGATATGTTACGGTGAGTGACGGGTTGACACAAGACTCTATTTTTCCGAAATTTATTGAAAGTGTTTGCATGTTTTTTCTACATCTAAACACGGACAATTTTAAGGTAGATTTTATATTTTTATTATTGAGGTATTTTTTATCGCACCAAATACTGGCGGTGTAAGGATGATAGGGATATCCACTGCCACGTGTCGTTCCGTGGATCGTAAGAGGTGACAGAGAAAAACTGAATCATGAGATGGGCAGCTGCAGCATCCTTATGCCCCCCAAGCGTGGCAACTATGACAAAACTATAAGGCGATATTTGAGGAGACCGATGCGAAGCAGCGGACGCTTATAGGCTGTAATGGATGGATTTGTGAAAGGATATCTTTATTGGCTAATAGCTAGACTACATGAAGCAATGAATTAGACTACATGAAATGCACGGAATGAATTTCTACCGAAATCATTGTGATGATGATACAAAAATCATCTCAGCCTATCTGTAAATATCTATAAATCTTTTGAACTTAGTTCTCCCCCAAGAAATGATTTGAAGCACGGTCCTTAGCCACCAGCGTTCATTTACTTTCTGCAGTTCTTACCGAGTTGTCACTCTGGGGAGCTATTATAAACTTCACTTGCCAGAGGAGTTTCCGTCTTCGGAGTACGACTTACCTAGCCCGATGTTTCGTCCCAGATACTCACACTCGGCAACAACTTAATACTCCCAAAAACTACCGCCATAAATGTTAAATAGACGTTTCATGTTGTAGAGAGACATCATAGTGGCCATTGATCATAGTTGGTATTCTAGCGATTTTACCATACCGGCAAATTGATGTTGAGTAATGTACCCGCCACTGATGCGGTTTTTGTACAATAAAACTCACTAACAACGGTCCAGATTAATAAATAAGAAGTCTATCCTTATTCTGGTTATAAGAATTCTTTTAAGACTAGTTCGGGAGTACTATCCTAAGAATAATCCCATTGGATTTATCCGAACTTTTATCTCTCCCATTCGCTTTATAAGTGATGTTGTGTAAGCATTATAAAAATATCCGTTTACATATTTATTTATAACTTGTTATATTGTATTATGTGTTTATGTTTTACTTTATTCTATTAATCTACATTCGATTGTATCCTATTGCATAATTTATTTAGTAACTGTTTGCACAATTTTTCAATTCATCCAAGTTTGTCTAGTAGAATATGCCAAAATGCATTAGGTCCGCTCTTTACATCGTCTCTTAATAATATAATGTTTGTGTATAAAAATTATCATAAATAACAAATAAAATAAAGTTTCTAATTCGTCACAAAATGTTCCTTACTTTTTTTAATTCAACTTCCCATATCCATGTGTATCTGTATCCAATGTAATAGAAACCAGCAGATGAACATCATCAGGACTATCTGAGTCGTGATGATGTTCTTTTGCTGTTTATTGATGTATTCTGCTTCGTTGGCAATTACTGTTTGCTTAGTTATGATCTTAATATTTATAAGCATTTTAATCGATTAAGCCGACCAGAACATACATGTCAGTAAAGTGGCCACGTATATACTTTTTTATAAATTTGCAAAGAAAGTTCAACCGATAGCTTTATTTCCGTGCGAACTGAAATTTGAGTGAGATTGGAGAGCTTTATAGACAAGTGTATATATAGTTGATGGAGCCACAGTCAAGTGTGAGTAACAAGACAAGAGTAAATCTTATCCAGTACATCAATATGAACGAAGTTAGACCTTTGACTCTTTAGTATCTATGATAACACGGCACAAGGAGAGGATGAAATTACAGAACTTCTGTCAGAAGCTAATTCATTACATCTTTCACTTATTTTGAAATACCTGCATCTATTGAATTCCTGCATTTCTTACCAGGTTGTCACTATATTTAGTGAGAGAGAAGGGCCCTACACTTCGTTTATCAGTACAAGGCTGCAATCAAGAAATTTTCCTCCACATCGGTTGTCAGTTTTTCGAGTTACATGGCAGACCCATTGCCACTTTTGCTTAGTGATTTGTCGGTTACTCTACTTCTACAGCGGATATCCTCACTACGATGTCTACAACGCTGGTAAACTTGGAGCATATCCTTCTCGATAGCTCGCTGAGTGACCTTAAGTTTCCTCAACTGCCAGCAGCAGCACATCTCAGATCCATAAGTACTCACTGTTAATACGCACTGATTGAACTGGTTGTATGCTCCCATGATGACTTCTAAGAATAATTATCTTTAAAGAGTTTTTGTAATAGACTTTGTGCGATAAGTATCTGTTCAATAACTATTATTTCATATTTGTCGTGAAAGCAACAACAAATTTAGCGTAGTAATCATAATTACTATGTAATCACAAAAGATTAAGCCTCTGACAGCTAGTAACGCTAACGGATTATAGACGATAAATCAAAACACACAATATCAATTATTACAGGAGCTGTACCAAAATAATTGTTTTTAGGTATATTTATATCAAGTATTCCGTGCTAAAATCAGCAAAAGAGGACTTATCGAATCACCTCAGCATCTGTTTGTCTATTATAGTCTTTTTATAAGGGACTACATTATTATTTCGATGAAAATTTTAGCTTAGAATATTTTTATGTAGCTATTCTAATACAAGTGTGTGGTTTGGAATTCGAAATATTGACTTACTGTTTAAAAATCTGAAAAACAGTTTCATGAATGTGAATCGGTATGAAAATAATATTTTTTGTATGGTTTGAAAAAAAATGTTATTTACGTTTTCTCTTATTTATTTAATGTATAATAAAACTTTTTGATTGAATTTATTGCAATTTATTGCAGTTCTCGTTGCTTTACAGCACACGTGGTCACATTGACTGTGTTTGACGAGCAAATGTCATTTTTAACACTGACTAATCTTGTTTTTAAATTTTAATTCTGCTTTTTATATTTCGAGATAAATAAAACGAATACTCTCTCTGAACTATGTATACTTTATCCTAAAATGCACATTAGAAGAAGCATCCTTAATCAAATTAGTTTTACTTATGTTGCGATGTCTGTGATGGAGCTTCCTCTGAAGTAAACAAGCCGTTTTCTGTTACTTTAAATATTTGCTTCTGTGCGCCGCTATTCAAACAAATGTGCAAGACGTTGCTTTGACTCCACGGGAAGATGTTCCGGGATCACATTACTTATGATGTTATTTCGTAGTGCTATTTCTTTGGAAATGATGAGTACTATTCAAAGACAGATATGCATATACGTTGATTAAAAAATATTTTTGGTGCCTGGACAATGCGGCGGACATTTTATTGCCCTTGAATGAATGAATATTGCCAAGAATGAAAGGAGGTATGTGACCAATACTGGAACGTACATAGCCCCGCTGCAGATCATTTTTTTAAAGAATAAGGGTCACGAATGAGCACACAGTCCACCTGATGGTAAGTATATGCTGTGGTCCATAGACATGTACATTTATCCTCCGTTAAGAATAAAAACGCATGCATTGTCACCTCTGAGGACCAAGATGGAATACCTCGTTTCCAATAAAAGAGGGTTTTCGGTTCCGCATACTCACCATACGAATCACGAATGAGTCTGCTTGACCAGGAAGGAACTACGTTACCACATAATAACAAAATTAAATAGCAGTGTAATGCTATATAATGATTGGTGAGAACCTAAGACTGTTCTTACTGGTAACTTGGTATTTGATTTTAAACATCAGGTGTGACAACGCATCTGCACATTAATTTCTAGTTGAGAATAAAATTCATAACATTAACTTACGTGTACCATCACGTGGCCCGAGTACGGCACTCGTATTTTCGTCATATACATATTTTATCATCAAACCGAAAACTCACGCTGGGTTATCGAATAAATAGATAATATATAGAAAATACTATGTATTCATTTTTCGAAAGTATATTTAAATATTAAAATTTGATTTAATGCTCAAACATTTTACTGAGAACTACTTAACACGTTTCAGCCTTAGGCGATGTCCTCCAATAACAGAATTGAATGCATCGACCCACGAAAAATTTGTACGAAATTTCCATTCGATTTCAGGATCGACGCCATGTTCAAACAGTCAAACAAAATTTATGTTTTCCGGGGCCACGGATTAAAATATTAAAACTGCTGAGGTGTTTTGGCAACAAATTTTATTTATAGCCCGAATAATTGCACGGCTTTATATTTTTTAGAGCTTCGCCAGATGATTTGTTGCCTCGAGAAATATATTGTGACGTAATTTGTTGGAAACGGTAGAACAGACGAAGAGGGATTTCTAGCTGTCTCCTTACTATTTTCATTAAAAATTTGTTTTTATTCGCCAATGCACTCAGAAAAGTTTTATTTAAAATTTGATTAAATATTTTAAGCCTAGTAGGTCTTATATATATAATATTATCATATATACGGAATCCAATTCTTTTTTCTTTGTGCTACGGAATCATCAACTGTGAATATTACGATTGTTATATAAATACATATTATATATTTTTATATAACTTACTAAAGTTAAGTTATACCGGTTACAACTTTTTTTTTAATAAGCGTATGTTCAATAGTGTAGGTGATATTCATATAACTTTTCAAGACAAAGATCTTGAAGAAGCTGTCAAAACTATATGCCCAAGATATTTCTATAAGTCTATATTGTATATTATTATAATACGTCATGATTTATAAGTCATAAAATTGAACGAAAGTTTTGATGATGATATTTCATGGCCATGTTTGAAATCAAACCCAACTTAATAATCATTGGTCAAACAATGTGGCCAAAGATGTATTATTTAATAAAATTAATAGATAACCATAAAAACATTCCGTCGAATAAACATTTGCATCAATTGCAACCGGTATACAATGGCAATTTTTTTTTATAATCTGTACAACAATGCAAAATATTATGTCGTCATTGTCACGCAAGATGTTCAGCCAGTATTCGCAATGAACGTCTCCGCATTCGCAAAGGAATATCGATAAACATCACATCACTAGTAATCCTTGATAAATGCACCAACATATTGGTGTCAAGTGCGGCGTGAAGAGATTATAACGTTGTACAAATGTTTGTGTGAAAACGTGTGCACATAGTTTTTTGTAGGAATTCAATAAAAGTCTTTGTTCAGATTGTATATCTAAGCAAGGTTGGTTTGATGTAGTTATTTACTGGCGACATAATTCTATTGCTTTATGAGAATATTTATTTTATATCTTTCGTTTGAATCTCATGTTTTAAAAACAAGGGTAATAATCCTCTTTGATTCTAATATGATTATAGTTAAGAACAGGTAGACTCGGTTACTCCACTGTGGGTCTATGATTGTACGCGGTCTTACAGAGACATTTTATTATTTCCTAGAAGTCCTTTAGATTGCCATACAATGTTTCCTTTCACAGCACCTGGTAAATTTAGATATATTTTGTTATATCATCATCATTACATCCCGTCAAGTCCACTGCAAGTTCACTGCGGAACATTGGCCTCCCCAAGGAATGCCACAAAGCACGGTCTTGAGCCACCTGCATCCATCGACTTTCTGCATGTCTTACCAGGTCGTCATTCCATTAAACGGTGGGCCGCCACACACTTCGCCTACCGGTCCGAGGCTGCCACTCAAGAATCATTCTTCCCCATGGGGTGTCGGTTCTTCCAGCTATATGGCCGGCCCTTTGCCATTTTGTCAATAAGATGGTTATAAAAATTTAAACACTGTAATATAACTGAAATATATTTATAAAAGTTTAATAATATTCCAGTTTAGTAATTTTAGACTTATTTTAAACATAACTATTCTATACATTTGGCTTTTTTTCTAACCTCATCAACACGATTTTAATTCTTTAAGGATTTCTATAACAAAAATACACTAATATGGATATACCTATGCCTTTAGGAAAAGTTACATTTAAGATCAGAAGACATTCCTTAGTTATGATTAGGTCTCTCATGTTTTTGATCCTAAAAATAAAAAAATATAAATATATAGCATTTTATTTACAACTAAGATATTTCGAAATTTTCCATGCAAAAAATATAACCAATACTTATTAAATCTTAACAGCAGCGAACATGTGCAAAAAGGTTCTTTTAACAAGTAATACAACGTCTCACCTTCATAGGATGAAGGACTTAATAACAATGCGTAATAATACAATTAAATCACAACAAACTCTAAAATTCAACAACTCCAAAGCCGCTCCAAAAAACAAACAAAATCAGAGAGCACGTCCGTAACTATAAGTTGTCGACAAACCGACTTGTGATCAGATAAACAAGCGATAACTATCGTTATCCCATCTCTTCATATCCCATTGCCTTACTCTCGCCTCTTGAATGTAACTAACACCACAAATTTTCAACTAAGATCTAAGATAATAGAAAAAAAAAGTGTAACGCAGATATCCCATTTGTCTGTTACGTTGAACTATTTATGAGCCCATTGGAACACGGTTTTAGCGTCTTTATCTATAATTATGGTTGATATATTCATTTACTAGTATGCATATTTTTTATTTTTTTTTTATAGAAGAAGGGGGCAAACGAGCATGCGGCTCACCTGATGTTAAGTGACTAC
>DWHP01006616.1:0-11330 GCA_018247895.1 Parnassius honrathi | reverse complement strand
ACTGGCTGATGCAACAAGGGGAGTGCCTTGAAACTGAGGAGATACGACAAAGGGGTTCTTTTTAGCGATTAACGCGCAAACTTGTGTCTTCTGGGGATTGAATTGGACTAGATTTAGTCGCGCCCAATCCGAGACTTTGTTAAGCAAAGACTCGACTTCAGACACAGGTTTGTCTTGGTGGTACTCGGCGACGATTTCCCGAGAAATATTAGCACGGCTGGTGTATAAGGCATCACCAGTGCTGTCGCCTGCATAGCAATGAATGTTATCAGTTTGCAACATATCACTGATATGCAGAATATATACACGCGAATATATATAGAATATAGCACGCAGCGTTGTGGAACACCAGCATTAATATACTTGTAATCAAAGCATGCACCGTCTACTACGACCTTGATGCTCCGATTAGCAAGAAAATTAGTGATCCGAACGCACAATTTCTCGGGAAGGGAGCTTCGAAATAAACGCTTTGTGCCAGACCCCAGGCCCGATCTAAGGCCTTCGCCATGTCCAAACTAACGGCCAATGCCTCCCCCTTTGGACTCTACTGCCTCCACCCATCTATGAGTAAGGTAGACCAGAAGATCACCAGCTGATCGACCACGACGGATACCGTATTGGCGGTCACTGATCAGCTGATGATCCTCAAGGTACCTCAGGAGCTGGCAGTTTACAATAGCCTCCATTATTTTGGAGAACAAGGAGGTGAAGGCGATAAGCCTGTAGTTGGACGGGTCTGAGCGGTCGCCTTTTTTAGGGATCGGGTTGACCAAAGCTGTCTTTCAAGAGTTCGGGACTATGCCTTGGGAGTAGGAGTACCGGAAAAGATGCATTAAAGCCAGTGCCAACTCCGGAGCACACGACTTCAGCACAATGGGAGGATGATTACCCACGTCGAGGGAGAGGAGTGCTTTGCGAACCGAGCGCTGTGTAAATCGCACATCCGGCGTGGAGCACTCACACCGCGGGATGGTCCGCGGGATGGTCGGCGGCATACTCCCCCCATCATCGGGAGTCGAGTTGGACGCAAAGAGAGAGCGTAACAGATCGGCTTTCTCCTTTGCGGCATGGGCCAGTGAGTCGTCCTCTCTGTGCAGAGATGGAAGAGATGACTGACAGAAGTTCCTTTGGACAGCCTTGGCGAGAGACCAGAACGCACGGATTTCCGAAGAAAGGCGAACTAGCTTCTCGCCAATTCAGCTGATGTGCTCAGACCTTGAATTGGCAATGACTCCTTTGAAGGACATGGAGGCGTAATTATACTTCTTTTCAAGAGCGCTGGTGTTTACATACCGGCGCAGGCGCAGGTACTGCGCCTGGGCTGACGCATCAGCATCTCGGATCAGCATCGTCATCAGCATCTCATCGCACCAGTAGCGTGATGCTATTTTACAGGAGCGACCAAACCATGGCTGGGATCTGCCTACGATGGGTACCACAGAGGACGGAATAAAAAGTTCCATACCCTGAAGTACTACATCACAGACAGAATCAGCAACAACGCTAGGATCGTCCGGCGAGAAGCAAACCCGCCCTAGAGGGTAGGATGCAAAAAAAGACCGCGTCCCATCCCAATCGGCCAAATTACAGTGCCAGACACGGCGGCAGCCTGCAAAATGCAACCGCGACGTTAATTTGACTGGCACCACACTCCGAACAAGACAATGGTCTGAGGAGCCTAAAGAGGCGTCGACGGAAACCTGATATCCGTCCGGATGAGAGGTCAGCAGAAAGTCCAACAGGGAAGGTGTATGATCTTCCACATCTGGAATCCGCGAAGGCGCAGTGACCAGTTGTGTCAGACCATATGCCAAAGCAAAGTCATAAACAGATCTCCCCGCATGATCGTTTAAACGTGAACCTGGTCATTCGGCGTGGTAGGCATTAAAATCGCCAAGGATCACGATCTCTGCAGATGGATCTGTTGTAGCACGGATCATCGATGCAGCGTGTCCAGACGGACCAAAAGACGCCCATTGGCCACTTTTTATGGTCTTCTGAATATAGTAAGTATCAATTCATGTGTCCTGCTAAAAATGGCAACCGATTAAGCCCAGAAAGACGTCATTTTCCAAAAAAGCTGGGCATGAACCTTCCCTCAAGTGGAAGAAAGATTCACATGGGCGATTTTGCTCACTCATCTCCAGTTTCTCCTGGGAGGTATCTCGAAAAAGATACAATCGTTAGTTGAAGAGAACCCCTATTCTGCCTACAAAAAAATGTGTGGTCTGTCGCAGGAACAAGGACCGGAAAATAAAAATGAATAGTGGTATGTGCTAAACCCCTTGGGCAGGGAACATACCCAAAGTATATGCCAGGAATGTATGACGAAAAGAGGTTGATTTGTGGATTTTGTGTTAGAATAAGGCTGATTTACTACTGATCTCAATAAAAAATAAATGCTAATAAAATGTTGTTTATTTCTAAAACATAAACCAAAATATATTAGGGTCCTCTCGATACCCAGGGTTGTAATAGTGTTTCTCCAGGGATGTGTAGGGTTTAGTTTTTATTTTTCACATGATTTTAGGAAGACGCTGCTGCCCATCTCCTGGTTTATTTCCCTCTGCAGCCTCTTATGACACTTATGGGGGGATTTGGGGCAGTGTTAACTTACACTACACTACACGACTAATTCTCATTAAGAAGACGAAAATTCTTTTGTCATGAAAACAAACATTTTACGAATTAAAACAGTATCTGGAGAAAATACAGAAGTTGAGGGTACATTGAAAAAACAGTCACAGCGTCAGACAAAGAAGTTACCCAAACCAACCGTGCAGAGGTAAGTGTAAGTGTAAGGGAATCTAATATCCCATAAAATTCCGCTGATGCCTAAGGGGTAACAGAGCGAGACTGAAACAGAAGAGAGGCAGCATCATCTTCTTGATAACAACGAAACCATATAAACCTATGGTTGTCAACCCACCTTCCAAGTGAGACAACTTTAATGATTTCGAACACTACACATAGATTAAAACCACTTTTACTAAATTTATCGCGTTTAATTTACTTTATTTTTAATTTCCGATGTTTCAGACGCTTCCCAGCACTCATTGTCACGGGGGACTGAGGTGACTGACCTCCCAATGTCAGTGTTAACCCAAAGTACCTTCAGATTTTTAACTATTATTTATGGTCTGATCTACGCAATACGAACTGTATCCTGAAGTCGTGCAGTGGTATGCTTGAGTTTACTTTTAATTTTAACCCCTCAGCCCCCAAGCGGTCGAATTCGACCGCGGCGCTATTCCGTCAAAACCTAAGTGGTCGAATTCGTCCGCGCACACCCACAGCACTCTAAACCATTAAAACTTATATTTAGACACTACTTTTCTATGAAGAAGTTTGACATTACAGAATCAACATGAAATTTTCTATTCTCTATTGCAATAAAAAGTTAAGTTATCTTATGGATAATTATTTATAATCTACGTTAATTTCGTACGCCATTTTCACATGAATGTTATTGTGTTGATTTTTGTATTTTTCTACTGTTTTATAAGTGTTTTAATATAGTATTTTATTATAAAATTGTAATGAAAGTTTTTGTTTGAATATAATTTATCTTTTTACGTAAATAGTTTCGAGTAACATATATCGAAATAATTGTGATTTTCACGCTGCCGACATTCGCTTGGTATGTTTTGTTTTTGTTATCAAAATACAATAGTATTTTTGCAATGAAGTAAATCCTGACTTTATAAAGAGAATTTTGTGTAGATTTTACAATGTCAAACTTCTTTATAGAAAAGTAGTCTCTAAATATAAGTTTTAATGGTTTTAAGTGCTGCGAGTGGGTGCGGTCGCATGCCGCTCGGGATTTGCCGGGTGCATCGACTGCATCGGATATTTACGGGGTTCGAGGGTTAAAAAAACGCTACAGCCATCTAGTTTATTTGTCTCCATCACCTCTTACGACCACGGCATGATATGTCGTAGGATAATTAATAAAGGTAGAAGGTGAGAGAGTGTGTGTAATAGGGAGAAGGGACATAAAGATTTATTTATATACTGATACTGACCGGCACGACCCGGGGCTCGATCTCGCGCACGTAGTTCGCAGGCACGAAGCCGTCGGTGCGGTCCGCCTTGCGCACCGACCACCAGTCCGGGTTAGTCTTGTTGATGAGGAACATTACCTCGCCCTTTGCCATCGAAATGCCCTGCCCGCTGAACGCGTACAGCGCCTTCACCTGTGGAATAAATTCATCCGAATTTATCATACCCAAACCTATATCACTAACTTATCAGTAATTAATAGAACTGACGGTAGGTTTTGTTTACGTGGTAGAGCCATGCTGCATATATATTAGTAGTTGTAGCACGAATGGGTCGCCTCGACCGGGGAAGGACCACGCTCTCAAAGAACACCAGCGTAAAATAGTAGCTTAATGCTGCTGTATTTCGTATGGTTAGTGTAGAGAACCGGAGACCCTTTTTACCGAAAAAGAGGCATTCCATCTTAGTCCTCACGGGTGACAACGCTTCTGCATTTTGATTCGTGATCGAAGATTGATGTAGATGTCTATGGACCGCAGCAATCACTTACCATCAGGTGGACTGTGTGCTCGTTTGTCACCCTATCCTATAAAAAAATACATCCCCAATGACGGGTAGATGACGTTTTGACATAAGTTATCTGTCATCTGTCATGAGGTTATTAATCCATTCGTTGATGGCTATTTGAATTCTGAAATGCTGTGTTATCCTTATCGCTAAACCAAAACCAAACCACCAAAGAAAACCAACAGAAACAATGAACGCATTCACGAGTTCACAACTACACGACCAATCGCGGAGTTAATAAAAATATCACGCTACCTACATTATTTCATGACTCAAGTCACTTGTCAGAAATGATAGTTGACAATAAACCGCGCCTTTTTATAACAGGAAGGGCGCCATTTTGTGAAATCATCAAAAACTTGGGATGGCATTTTTATTTTTAGCAATCTATTTAATTTGATTTATTCACTTACTTTATTTTTTAATAAAATCGCTGAATTTTTCGCATTTTTATGGTATACATAGACTAGGCCTGCAAGCGATCGTCTCCTTTAAGAGTTTGATAGTGATCAATAAGATGAATATTATTTTGACAGACCTGCGGCACACTTCTCTCTTCGGTGACGGTTCGGTGCTCCAACCTCTCCACCGGTTCCTCTTCCCACACTTCAGTGGGCACCAGCCTGGACTCGTTCACCCATTCCTCCTCTTCCAGCGCTGGTCCTGCTTCCACTTCTGTAGGCAACTGTTGCAAAAAAAGCTTGCTTTCTTTAAAACCTTGAGATTGTATAAAAAGGGTTATTATAATATAAAGGAATTTATGGATGTTAACCCCTGGGAATGAGGTGATCGCTACCAAGCTACTTCTAATTTGTTTTGTGTTGTTTTTTACTAAGTATATTATAAGAGATGGGCGGAATATCGATTTCATCGAATACGAATGTTCGGCCGAAAGTTAGGTAAAACTATTACCGAACCGAATATTCGGCGGAACATAATTCGGCAGGATCATCTCGGTACCTAACTAACTGAATTTTTCTGTGAAACGATGTATTAATGATGTGGGGAGATTCATAAAGAAACATTAATTGACAGTAAATGAAATATTTACTATCAGTCGTTATTAAACAATTTTGTGTAATATCTAATATTAACAGGCGTAGTTTCGATAGCAAATACAAAATGAAGGTGCGGTCATATAAATGTATAGTTTTATTACCTAACTTAAAATTATATGACTAAATCTCGTTGTAATGATGTATATAATGTTCTAATATGATATCATGTGCTATAATTTGCACTAATATGTTTATACGACTAACAAAATACTGGTAAACGAGTGTTTTTTCCACGGTTTTATCAACCTGCTTACTAGTATCTTTGTTACAAATTTTGCAATTCATTTTAAACCTATTTTGCTGACGAGCTAGGGGCTTGAAACTTCATATCCAGTTCAGAACTGGTTGAAAATGCAATATAAACTCACGTTCTTGTCGATTTGTCAGTTTTTGTCTGTTTGGGGCAAGTTTAGCAATCGATTTTAAGCTAACTACGTGATGAGTCAGAGATTTGAAACTTTTAATATGGTACTCAGGATTGGAAATGTGGTAAAATTTTAGCAATTTTGAAATATAATTTTTATATGACTGTACTATATTACTAATACATGAATATTATAGACTGCTTCCTTGGTATATTAGTCGTCATCGCGACTGACGATCGAGGTGCTGGGTTCTAATCCCGCGTCGGATGAAAATCAGTCATTGAGTTTTTCTGACAAGAAATTCTAGTGCCATCTAGTAGTTGGCGGTGTGACACCCTCGTGTCTTGCGAAGCACGTAAAGCCGTTGATCCTGCGCGTGATTTCTCTCAACTCGTGTCAGATGGCCGTCACATCGGACCATGAAGGTTAGAGAATAGGAGAACAATCACTACGTACTAAAACAAGGCCCGTCTGTCCTTGAAAATTGTAGAATTTATAGCGGCGCTGACGTCGGTGAGTAGTGACTGCGAAGTTAGTTTATGAGTACAAGTAGATGAAGTTAGTTGAATAATGTACTAATTTTCTCCGCGGCATTGGTGAGAAAATTTTCACGCCCCGTAATTTTGTAATTTTTGACAAAAAGAAGCATTTAAAAATGTAGAAATATTGTATTGTGCGTGGATGTACAAGTGGTTTAGCATCTGATCGGAAAAATAAGACTGAAAACGACTTTTATTGAGCAAACTTAGCGATCGCAGCGCCTCACTTATGGTGTCCGTATTTCTGGGACACTATTTTCTACGGCGAGCGTTCTCCTGTTCTCTGACCTTCATGCATCGGATTATAAGAGTGAGGCAATAGAGCGTGCACCTGTGCTTGTATACACACTCGCGCACTATAGTCATGCTCTGCGCAGATGGCTGGTCTCCCATAAGACCGGCACGACCGAAATCTAGGCTAGAGGATATTATTATTATTATTCTTGCCTGTTCAGTACAAATTTTGCAAACGATTTTAAACATACTTCTCGATGAGTTAGAGATTAGAAACTTTAATGTAGCTAAGGACTAGAATCGTGGTAACAATGGTTGCCTTTTTGAATTATAATTATTATATAACTAAATTGCTAAATGGGGGCAGATTTTTTTACTGTCTGTGTACTACCTGTCCGTTGTGTGCATACGTGCATGCGTGAGTATGTATGCGTGCGTGCGCGTACCTGCAGCTCGCGGATGCCGGCCTGCTGCAGGCGCTGTGCGACGCTGCGCAGCGTGTGCAGCTCCGCAGCATAGGCCTGCAGCTCGCCGTGCAGCAGGCGCTGGCGCGCCAGCAGCGCCCCGGCACCGGCAGCGTCGCGCCCGCAGTCCTCGGTTGCCACCAGCGCCCGCTTCTCCTTGATCCAAGACTCTGCCTCATTTGCGTCGCCGTAGAACTGTGCACCACAAAACAATTATTAAATATGTTAAAAATTACCTTTACAGCCTATTAAAGTTCACGCTGAACATAGGCCTCCTCTCAAAGATTGCCACACAGAGGAGATATTTGCCATAGTTGCCACGCTCGGCAAGCGGTTTGGCAAGCATAGTTTTTTATTTGTTGTTAGGAACACGCTGCTGCCCATCTCCCGGTTTGTTTCCCTCTGTCTCGTCCTACGACACCCCAGGAAGATACGGGATAGTGGATGTTGTTACACCGACAGTGCTGTCGTGAGCAGCTAAAATATGAGCGATAATACTATTTTACTTAAAGGGCATCTAAACAAAAATCCGAACACCTAACTAGAAATAAAATAACACGTCATCTGAGTGTGACGTTTCATGTATACTTTGGGATGACCAATTTGTCACATTAACATTGTAAATAAGATATACTGATTGTACCAGTACATTCGCCAAACTCCAACAGATAACTTAAATAGTAAAAATTAAGATTTTTACAATGAATTTACTTATCATTTATTTACTTTGTCTCCTAATTTTACTACTACACTCTTCATGAATCGCATACAAATTTAAATACGAAAGGACCTTATGTCAGACCTTATTTGACAGCTGTTACAACCTGAAAAACTTGTTTACTTAATAGCAATTTTCCCTGGCCTCGAAATGAAAAGATGATAAGGTATTATGTTATTATAAACAATAATTGATTTTATGCAACAGTAGTTGTAGATAAATGCGACCTGTTAAAGGAATCAAGTGACGGGTCAATCAATGTATGGAAAGTGGGCATACTTCTTTGACTTTTACTGTTAAATTATTTTAAAACATCAAAACTGTAAGGAGTCTACATTAGTGTTGGGTTTCATATATTTTTTCAGTTGCTAAGAGATTTTGACAAAATCTTGTCTACTTTGTTTTTGTGACAAGAAACCTAAATAGCAAAATCGATTCTATCCTTAATTGGACAAGTGTAAAATTTGTTATAAATTTAATAGTGTGCTAGGTAACCTGATGGGCTTCCGCGGCGTCAGCCAGCTGCTTCTCCCGCGCCTCAGCCAGCTCCCGAAGGATCTCCCACTGCTTGCTAAGCGTCGCCAGCCTCCGCTCTATCTCTGCACTCTTGGGGTGCTTAGCATCAATGAGGCTGTAAGTAAATCGATCAATTTTAGTAATTCCTACAAAGTTTAATTTTCGAAACTTTGATTATTGAAAGTGAAAAAATACTGATTATTACCTGGGCTGACTAGGAGGGTTATTGAATTTGAATATATTTTGATTTCAATAAAAAAAGCTACATATTACCATTTGTTTTGAATGCTATAATTATTAAAATTAATTAAAAGTGACGACGTATCTGCATTTAGATGCTTAATCGAGGACAGATGTAGACGTCTATCGATCACAGCATCTACATACCATCAGGTGCACTGTGTGCTCGTTTGCCAATTTTATTCCATAAAAAGCAAATTCAAGTATAGGAAGCATTATATAACTGCAGTGTTACACTGTAAGATATCGTTGAACGATTATTTTCGTAATTGACTACTATTAATCATTTACTCAAATCTTACATATTTTAAGAACTTAATTTTTATTTTTATAAGACCATCCAATGTTAATTCAAAATCTGTAAATGAAAGCACAATACTATATACGAACCAAATTACAGCCTAAGTTCTTGAATATAGGATTCTAGTCATTATTTATTTATTTAATATATACACCATCGACAATATCAATATGAATTGTTACAAGCAAAATACAAAATTTTTTAGACAAAGGATATTTATTTATGGGCGTATGCATCGTTATAAAAAGAAAAAACAACTTAACAACATGGATGTAAATTCCGAAACAGAAATCAAACTAATTAAAGGAAAAGCACAACATCCAGTAATATATTGTAATAATGAAAATATAATAATATGTTACTGGATGTGGTGCTTATATTAATAACTGATTATGAAAATAATTGGGTGATAAAGAACGAACCCTATTCTTAGTTAAAAGTAAATCCTGACCTTTGTCCCCGTTCGCGGTGCCTCTGCGCCACCAGGTCCCGGGCGCGCAGTTCGTGGAGCAGCGCCGTGTGCTTCTGGCGCAGAGCCAGCACTCCGCGGAGATCTTTCGCAGCCACGTCGGCACGGCAAATGCGCTGTTTCTCCGTCACCCAGCCTGTAGCAAAGATAACACAATTAAAAAGGTAATGGCGTAAAATCCATCCTCTTATTACTATAGTAGTTGTGAAATGAGAAATATAAAGTTAAATATATCGAAAGTCTATAAAAATAAATTCACACCACTATTTGCTGCAGTCTGAAATGCAACATCTGTCCAACATTTTAAATAAGAAAATAAATTCATATACAAAACTAAATTTATGCGTTTTACATGCCGTCAAAGTCAAACTGTTATATAAAAATACCAATTTGACTTTAACACCAACATTTCAGCCGGTAGAGAAAGTTTATAAAATCGAATTATAATCAATGTTTCGATCTATTTCACTGTTAGATTTAACAACAGCATTTGATGATCTGCAGCACGACCGAGTTCAGTCAGCGCTACATTCTATGTAACATACTACATATATTGCTTTTTCATTTTTCCAGATTTAAATTCATCAATTATACAATTTTAAGTACCGAATGCATTATTAAAAAGAGACCCAAAGGCAGTTTATTGCAAAAGTATAGAGAGAATGTGCATCACGAGGCCGAGTTCTAGATCCGGTAATATATCTATGATACAAAGTTGCTACGATATAGTATTCGAATGATAAAGGAAATTACCGCTCGACTGTTCTTAATGCACTAATCGATGCGAATTACGCAAAGAAGAATATTAGAATTAGATTAGATTTTGCAAGTTAAAAGATTTTAAATAAAATACAAATTACCTTCTTCCTCGTCATGATCTTCCAAAAATTGGTACAGGTTTCTCGCGTCCTCCAGTCTTGCCTTTCGGTCCTTCGATGCAGCCGTTAAGCTAGAAGAACAAAATTTTCACGAATATAAACTTCATAAGCGTTAGAAAATCCACTACTCTATATTAACCAGTAAGTGTTATAAAGCTGACAGAGTGGCATGGGTAAGGAAATGGGAGCCGCATTTTCCTGATAGCAGCTCAAAACATTAAATAACTGCGGCTGCTAACCCACCCGCCCTGGGTAGCAACCATGGCAGACTTCCCCTTCCCCCTCGCCTCTGCAGTGAGCAATATGCAGGGAAATTATTCAAAGAGCAGGCAAATTTTAAACTTAAGTTTAAATACATAAATAGTAATAAACCGTTATTGCGGTTAGGCTTCTACTTTTATTTAAAATTATCGCAAATTGAATGTGAGCAATTCAATTCGTAATGTTTTTGCTGATCCTTACGAATGTTTGCGTGCGTAGTAAAATAGTAGGCGTTAGATATTTATTATTTACAATCAGTTAAAATAATGTACACGTATCTGGAATTTAAAAGATAAAAAGGACAGAATGTGAGAGGTTTTTTTAATTCAAATTTCTTCACCCTTTGCCTACACTTATTCTTATTCTGAACCTTCTCTGCAAATTTGGCCTGTGTAGTCTACATTCTTATATATTAGTCTACATCAGTCATAGTATAGTACAAGTGCGCAGTGTGCGTCGGAGGCGTTATGCAGGCGCTGCAGCTGCGCGGCGAGCTGGTGTATTGGTGTGCAGTGTGCTCGTGTGCAGTATGAGTATGCAGGTGTGCACTCACGCGTCGCAGGCGTCCTGCAGGCGCTGCAGCTGCGCGGCGAGCTGGTGTATTGGTGTGCAGTGTGCTCGTGTGCAGTATGAGAGTGTGCAGGTGTGCACTCACGCGTCGCAGGCGTCCTGCAGGCGCTGCAGCTGCGCGGCGAGCTGGTGTATTGGTGTGCAG
>DWHP01006615.1:0-11332 GCA_018247895.1 Parnassius honrathi | reverse complement strand
GGGGGGTCGCCCTACACTTCGCCTACCGGTACGAGGATGCCACTCGAGAACCTTTTTTCCCCAACGGTTGTCGGTTCCTCGAGATATATGGCCGGCCCATTGCCACTTCAGCTTACTAATCCGTTGGTCTATGTCGGTCACTTCGGTTCTACTCCAGATATCCTCATTTCTAAATTTATAACGCAGAGAAACTCCGAGCATAGCACTTTCCATAGCTCGCTGAGCGACTTTGTGCGTCCTCCATACGACCAGCAGTGAAAGACCACGTCTCGGTTCCGTAGGTCATCACTGGCAACACGCACTGGTTGTAAAACCTAGTTTTCAGGTTTTGAGGTATACCTGACGAGATGAGTCGTAATTTCCCGAACGCTGCCCAGCCGAGTTGAATCCGTCGATTGACCTTTTGGTCGAAGTTGGTGGTTACCTAGTCGGACTATTTGTCCCAGCTAAACGTACTCGTCACCAACTTCGAGCTTAGTGCTCCTAATAACTACCGGCATAAGTGTGAGATGGAATTAAACATGATCTTTGTTTTGTCCATGTTGATCTTAAGACCTATCTGTTGGGAGACACTACTGAGGTTATTGAGCTTAGTGCTTAGGTCCTCTAACGATACTGCCATAAGGTCTATATCATCGGCAAATAGAAGGTGAGTGATGTACTCGCCATTGTCGTTGATACCGTATCATTTCCAGTCCAGTAGCTTCAAAACGTCTTCAAATGCAGTGGTGAAGAGTTTCGGGGATGAGGATCTTCCGTGTAGTGGCGGTTAAGAATATCCAATACCCCATATCTTCCCGTGGATGTCGTAAAAGGCGACAAAGAGAAACAGGCAGGGGATGTGCAGCAGCATCTTCCTGATAGCAGCAACTGTACAACAAAAAAAACTGCGGTTGCCAATCTGCTCACCAAGCGTGACAACTATGGCAATATACGCAACGACAAAAATAGACGATCCCCAGTCCCCGGCCTCCCGGCGGAATAGAAGGTGCTAAGAGTCTCCGGTAGAGGTTCTGTTGCCACCTATGACGACTCGACCTGGCAAAATATAACGCACGCACCCTCAGTACTGACGAAAGGATCCTGGAGATGAAAGAAGAGATAGACAATTTACACCGGAATATTACAGAATTATCCGAGGTCGAAGAGAGGGGGCGGACACGGTGATTCTCGAATCCGGCAATTTGTTCTATCACCGGAAGGGTGACCATCTGTCCCAAGGTGATGTTGGATTTATCATCCGCAAGTCTCTCGTTAACAACATTGTAAATATTGGGAGTGTGTCAACGAGGGTTGCGTACCTTATACTCAAAATCACCAAACGGTATTCGCTGAAGGTCGTATAGGTCTACGCATCAACGATGGCACATCCCGATGGAGAGGTGAAGTAAATGTATGAGAATATTTCTAGAGCTACGCATTCCTCCAAAACGCACTATACGGTGATAATAGGAGACTTCAACGCAAAAATAGGCACAAGAAAAAACGGTGAGCTGAATGTGGGGAAATTTGGTATAGGGCAACGAGTAGCTGGCCGACTTCATGTAGAAAGAGGGACTCTTTATGATCAAATCTTTCTTCCAGAAGCGACCCCACAGAAAGTGGACTTGGTCGAACCTCGTCCGTTCGACAAAAAATGAGATTGAATTCATTATGACGACTAGACGACAACTGTTCAGTGATGTCTCAGTGATTCCAAGGATGAAAACCGACAGCGATTACCGAATGGTTAGAGGCATACTGAACCTAAACGTTAAGTCGGAGTGCCTAGAAGATTGCAATGCAGTGGACGTTATGACTGACCAAAGTTTTTGCCAGAGATCTGTCTGCCTGTCTGTCTATGGGCAGCTGTACACATCGTCATTGAACCCACACGCAAGTGTGAGTAATGATCCAAAAGCAAGTCGTATCGGAAACTATTCCGATGATATGTCAGTCTGAGCGAGATTAGAATTGCTCTCCAGCACCTTAAAAACGACAAGGCTCCAGGCGAGGATGGAATTATAGCGGAGCTTCTGAAAGCGGGTGGAACAGTACCTACGGTTCTTCGGAAACTCATTCACTCCGTCGTCCATGGTGACATTACTCCGGAGGCGTGGAGCGGAAGTGCTGTGGTCCTGTTGTTCAAGAAAGGCGACAACGCCTTCTTGAAGAACTACGGACCGATTTCCATTCTGAACTGCGTCTACGTGCTGTTCGTCCCTGTCCCTCTCGACGACTTCCAGCCACCAGGAAAAGCCAGTTTCCGAAAAGGCTTCAGTACTATAGATCTACATGTGTATGTACGTGTGTACATAGACACGTAGAGAAGACTGAAGAGTAAAATCCGTCACTTGCCTGGCGTATGTGGGTTATGAGATTTTTGGGCTTTGATTCCGTAAATTTGGGCGGTGCTATGCCAAGCGATGCCAAGTTGACTGTTGGTATGTCGAAGTGTTGAAGTATTTGTACAGTAGGGCTACGATGGCTATCCGAGTACAGAACTAGAGTTCGAAACCTATCGAACTGCAGGGAGTTGTAAGACAGGGTGACGTCATAACCCCGAAATATTTAAATTTAATTGTGTCGAAATCGTGAAGAAAGTTAGACTAAATTGATTGAAAAATTCACAAATTACTTCACCTTTGCCTGAATAATACTGTCTGAATTTCATATTAGAAGGATATGAATTTGGAGATTTTTTACTCTAGACAAAGTTCCAGAAGGCTTTTGGTAATTCGCTTATGTTATTTTCTTTATCACGAATGTAGCTTCGTACATATTTTTTTCAAGAACCTTCCCACGTTCCTTCAATATAACAAAAGAATTAAGATCGGAAGTATTTTCGTATTTCTTATACTTTGAGTGATACTTAAATTTTCTTTTAAGATTTTAAAAAATAAATTAATTAATATTAATTAATCAAAGGGTTTTTAGACCAAGGAGGAAATCTGGAAGTTAATTTTACAGTTTTTCTAGGGACGTGTGCATTATTTAGCGCTTGTAACTCATACAGTAAGAATAAAGCCTTCTCTAAGGTACCCATTCTGGGACAAATGAACTAGTCTGTATTATCAAGTTGTTGGCATATTTTAGTGTAGTCTGCAAAATTATGCAGGAATTTAGTTCTCGTTTGTGGTATAAGCGTATGTTGGTGTATGAAGTCAACAGATATACATAATGCTATGTGATGAGGATCTTCCGGAACTAAAGGGTCTAGATAGACATTTATGTACATTTATAAAGTTATTGCACAAAATTAGATCCAGAATTCTGTTGTTATAGTTTAGTTGACTATTATATTGAGATAAGGAACATAAACTGAGAGTATCAAGAAAAGTCCGATTAAATAGGAGCTTGAATATTAAAAAGGCATTGAGATTGCCCATCGTCAGCTGGCTGCCATATTATATTCGGCAAATTAAAATCGCCTAGAATTAAAAAACAGTATGTCAAGTTCATTAACACAGTCTCATTTAATTTAATGTATAGACATTGTAATTGTTGTATTAAAGAATTACCTCAATGTTGATAGCGTATGTATATAAAGAACACAAACATGTATATGTGTTATATTGGCAGAATTAACTTTAAATTGTTCTGTTTAGCTTAGCTAGATAGATTTAAAAACAATACTATAAGGGTACCTTGTACAACACTACTAACTATTCATCATGTTTAAGCGTAAGGGAAGCCTATAAGTGTATCCATATGTTTAGGTGTAAGGAAAAACATCTACACGGGATGTAAGCTGCTGGATGATTTTTGAATAGGTGAAAATCTGTTCAAAAATCAATACTTACAGACAAACTCCGCTTACTCCAAACCGTTTGTCCAGGGTGAAGTGCGACGTCATGACTTATTTCATGAAATGCATGATGACTGGCATAAATATCGAAAGCCTTAAGTTCAACAGTAGATCTATAATGCTGATGGTGATGAAAAAATTAACAATCTGATGAGCGGCGCAAGAGAATGCATTACTTTCTTTCGAACCGTAAATGGTAGGTATGCATCCGATAGATGGCGGGTAGGCAGATATCCGATAGATGGTGGTATAAAATCTCGTATATGTTGTTTTCTTGTATTTGACAGTGTAACAAATTAAAAAAAATAGTCAGACGTATTTATTAAATGAATAAACGATGCAAGTATTCCATAACAATAACCATTACTAATCAAGGTGAATTAAGGTAAATTGAAAAGTAAATGAAATTCAGTAATTTCGTTAAAATTTAAAGAGCCCTGCTGCGATGGCATACCAGCTGCAGTACAGGTGGTTGTTTTACAAGGTGATAGCAGTCTTTTCCTGCCTATAAATCCGTCTGGTTATACTACATCTGAATACCATCGCGAGAACTGCGTGGTTATTTAATATGAGAACACGAATCGTTAGCTTATTCATTTCATTCCCGCCTATCAAGAGTCCGCCGGCGAACGCAGCCCGCCCCCATAAACTGCATCCTTGACAGAATATAAGCCATATTTGTCACGATCGGCGGTTGTTTTGGTAACCATTTTTTAATATTTTAGCGACTATCAGAAAGATGCTGGAAAATTTTTGTTTTAGTTACCCTTACGATGCTTTTAAAAACATTTGAAAAATACTTGCTATGTTATGAACAACTTCAAAACATTAGGTTACAGTCACTTCATACGACGGCGTTATGTTGAGCTCCTCTCGCGAAGTTTAACATAAGTTTAACATATGTTGCGCATAAGATGAAAAATTGAAAAAAAATCTCACGGAATAACAGCGTAGAATAGCAGCTTAACGCTACTGTGTTTCGTATGGTAACTGTAGAGGACCGGACTCCCTTTTTACTGGAAGCAAGGCATTTCATCTTAGTCCTCATGTATGAGAACGCATCTGCATTTTGATTCGTAATCGAGGATCGATGTAGATATCTATGGGTCACAGTAGCCACTTTAAATCAAGTTTTTTGCTTGTTTGTCACCTTTATCCTATATAAAAAATAATTGTTGGTTTTCTGGTTCTACATAAACTATGCCTTAACCTAGATACAAAATAAGTGCGTTTTTTTTAAATGCATTCAATTATGGACTTAAACATTTAGTATTACTATTTCTTTTGCTTTCGAAAGTTGTAGACCATGACACTGTTGTATAAAGTGGTTTTATATGTATTTATAATATAATCTCTAAGGGCTTACATACTTATACTATCTACCAGACTATATTTCCGATGCGGACGCCAGCCCCAACGGATTCTAGCCATCTACGCAAGATAGGATTTTATGCTCTAATTGAACAAATGTGCACGCAAGCACAGATGCACTCTTTTCTCCCTCACTCACAAAGCTCGATGATACGGCAATTTAACACGTCCGGAGGGAGATCAGGCGCAGGTCCAACGGGTTTATGTGCTTTCTTAGGCAGGGTGTGAAACACTGTTTCTTACTTTTACTCCGCGTTGCTATTGAGAATTTCTTGACAGGATAACCTAATAACAAATTTTTTGTCGCGCCACATGATCAGCAGTCGTACTTTTTAATAGGAGGAAGGGCAAAGATATTTAAATATAATAATAATATCCTCCAGACCGAATCCCGACCACGGCGGCCTACCTTAACGGAGGCTAGTCATCGACGTAGGACTAGATTATAGTACCCAAGTATATGCGCAAGCACAGGTGCACTCTCTATTCCCTCACTCTCATAATCCGATCGGACGGTAAACCGACACGACCGGAGAGAGATCGCAGGACCAACGTCTTTACGTGCTTTCCGAGGCACCGCCAACTTCCTGACTCCGGACAGCTACCTCATGATCAGCAGTCTTACAACTACAACCGCTAGACCAACGAGGCAGCGATGATAGGAGTATTGTATACCGTATCGGCAGTATTTGGACTCTGACTAACTTCTTCAAAAATGTACAGTTTTTTATATACACGAGAGAATTGTATATGATACTTTCGCGGATCACCAGTGGCCCAGGGACCATCGGTTAACGTTTTAATAGGTTTGTTTTTAACAGGACGGGGTGACAAATGAGCACACAGTCCACCTGATGTTAAGTGGTTGCTTTGGCCCATAAACATCTACATCTATCCTCGATTACGAATCAAAATGCCGATGCGTTTTCACCCTTGAGGACTTAGGAGGAATGCTGCGTTTCCTGTAAAAAGGGTGGAGCTTGTTTGTCATTCTATTCTATATTTAAAAAAACTTTTATAGGCTCTAACGGTAACGGTAACAGTGAAGGAATTGATTTTGTTTCTGTTCGTACGTTGAATTTGTAAGTTAATTAAATAGACAGACAGCCTTGATTGTGCAGGAATTCTTGAAATAAGTTTTGGTTCGATAAGTACATGGTGAGAAAATAAGTTTTCTAGGTGGTCGCTGCCTATGTGGGATTTGAGTTAACTTTTATGGGTTTTCCGTTCTAAGTTGGCTATCGAAGTCTTTCCGTCTCCGACCGTGTGCTGTTATATAACTATGTAGTCTGATATAACTGCACCAAAGTGTACTTTTTAATTTTTAATAAGTTTTTAATTATATATATGTACGTAGTAAAGCTACGCAGCAGCTATATTATGGTTGAAGTACGAATGGGTAAGCTGGAACAGGGAAGGACCACGCTCTCACAGAATATCAGCTTAAAATATCATCTTTATGCTGCTGTGTTTCGTATGGTGATTGTAGAAAACTGGAAACCCTTTTTACTAGAAACAAGGCATTCTATCTTAGTCGTCTGGGTTGACAATGTATCTGCTATATACATTGTCACATGTACACATGTACATGTGTGTATATCTAGTATTTGGGCCACTGCATCTATTCACAATCAGGTGAAGCTTCTACTCTTTTGTTACCTATTACCTACTTATTCTATAAAAATATACATTATTTTCTCTAAATTCTTTCTAAAATTAGTAAATCGGGATTGCGTGATAAAGGTAAGTTGTGGTTAAGTGTCGGTGGCCTGCATGTTACCATCTGATTGTTGCAGGGAATAACATATTAAGGGGCGATCGCTCGTGACTGTTCTTTTTTATTATTAATCAGAATAAAAATGTTTTGCCTTTGTTTCATTAAAATAAGAATTCCTGCAAAGCATTCTATGTTTTCATATGCAGTGACACTTTATTATAGAACATTAAAGTGTACTGCTGGATATAGAAATAAATTTTTGTCTAGTAGGTGGATATTGCCTAAGATATCCACGCTTGGTAGGTGAGTTGAAAACCGTAGTTATTCTTATTTGGTTAGGATACATAAATATATTATATAAAAATTATAAAACAAGATAAAATAAATTATATGTTGAAAAATAAGGTGGTAAAAATTTATAAATATTCAGGCAGACGGAAGCCCTCGGCCGATAAGACCAAATAAACCGGGACTTTGGGATATGTAAGGGAAATCACTACTGCTCCTTATTAAGGTCATTTCATATCTACGTACCTTCCGTTTCGTGATCTACTCCCCATACTGACATCATCTCTAGAAGCATTCTTGACGAGAGCCGGTAGTGCGGAGCTGGAGTCCTTTAATGACTCAGTTCCTGGCTGTTCCGTGCTCCTTGCTTTTCGACTCTTTAGCTCTTTCCCTGGTTTAAGTAACATTTTTTATTGGATTACTTATTTCTAGAGGAACTTATTTATCACTTACTTAGTACACCACACAGCACAGCATTAACAGTAAACAATATTCGTACTTTCATTTATTACCGTTATCATTACCGTAAAAGCGTATTAAAGTCCACTGCTGAACATAGGCCTCCCCCATAGATTGCCTAATAGGGGGGATATTTGCCGTAGTTGCCACGCTATGCAAATGGGTTGGCAACCGCAGTTTTTTATTTTAAGTCCTTATTGGGTAGACGCCGCTGCCCATCTCCTAATTTGTTTCCCTCTGTCGTCTGTCTGACACCCACGGGATCGTATGGGGCAGTGAATATTCTTACACTGCCACTACGAAACTAAACACTAACGGCATAGTAAATTGGAGGAGCGTGATAGATATTACCGTAGCGTGTTATTTTTGTTAGTGACATTCGCAAGCAAGACAAAAGTGAGAGATTTTGAATAAAACCATTTTTAACGATTTTATCGCGTTTCATTTTAACTTATTTTTAATTCCTAACGTTTCGAGTGTACTTTACGGAACCTATGGTCACAAGGTCATTGAGGTTTTTAAGTCATAGTGTGTTTCTTTTTGATAATAACCGTTGAATGGAGTGTAATTTCGAACAATTTTAACTTTATCATTATTAATTCACAAACTCGCGGCTTAGTTTCTATGGTTAGCATATTAACTAAGGAAAACACGTGTTTAAATCCCACCAGAAGAAGTTTTTTTATTTTATTAATAAAGTTTTTACTGATCAATTAAAACATTACAATGATTTCTTACGTGGTAGAGCCACACTGCAGCTATATTACTGGTATAATTTTGGCACGAATGAGTCGGCTCGACCGGAGAAGGACCACGCTCTCACAGAATACCAGCGTAAAATGGCAGCTTAACGCTACTATATTACGTATGGTAAGTGTAGAGAACCGGAGACTCATTTTCCTGGAAACGAGGCATTCCATCTTAGTCCTCACGGGTGACAACGCATCTGCATTTTGATCCGTAATCAAGGATAGATGTGAATGACTATGGGCTGCAGCAACCACATAACATCAGGTGGACTGTGTGCTCGTTTGCTACCATTAGCCTATAAAAAAAATCTCGAAACGTGGTTGGTGCAATAACACCTGTGCCAGAATATCGCTCCCTATTTGCTAATTATTGTTAAGATGTGTTGTTATATTATTTTTGTCTAAGAGCCATGGTACGAGCAGCTCATCGCTAAGCACTCGCTGTAAATCTCACACTACGCGAGCAACCCGGGTTCGATCCCCGCCGGCACCAATGATTTTGTTAATTGCAATTTAAGTGCCGAATTACCACGTGCTTGGCGGTGAAGTAAAACATCATGAGGAAACCTTAGGTGTGAGAAATATAAAAATAAATAATACCAAGATATATGAAGTTTCTTGTCAACACGCATTGGGTCAGCGCGGCGGACATTTCCTTGCCATATAACCGTCTCAGAAATGAGAAGAGGTCTGTGCCCAGCAGTGGGACGTATATAGGCTGTAACTATATCACTGTTGCGACTTAGCACAAAAGATTTGCTTCACGGATAAAAGACCACAATCTCAAGGGATACCAAAACAGCCGTTGTTTAGTGTATGGTGAATGGGGAAGTGACAAGAGTTAGAGACCCGTTTACTGGTAACGAAACATTCCATGTTAGTCCTCAGGGTGACAACACATCTGAATTTCAATTTTAGTGGATACATGTAGGTGTAATGGTACCTATCATGAGATGGACCCAGAGTTCGTTCGTTATACTTGTATAAAATAATTTAAAAAAAAACCCAGTTACTGGTGAGTAAATAGATTTGGCTGTGATTTGAAATACCCAGAGAAATATACCAAAAAATTCCGTATATTTTCCTTTTTGATTTAAGTCGCGGAAAATACGGAAAAGTTTTAGGTGTCCAAAGGAAGGTTAAATTTTATGGGTCCGATCATCATCATAACAAGGCCGTTGCTGAAAATAGGTCTCCTCCAGGGAACGCTACGGTCCCGAGCCACTTGCATCCACCGACTTCCTGCTTCTATTACCAGGACGACGCTCCATCTCGGATATAGTATCTTTTTTTATTCAAAAATTTAGGTTATGACCACTCTTCGGTATAATACTAGTGATATTTGATAAAAATTTAGAAGAACTACTTCGAAACTCAAGGTGAACATGTAATGCGTGTGTTGGTGACATAAGAAAATCTACACACTTTATCTTCCCATGGGTGTCAGATACTATGGAAGAGACCAGAGAAATCTAATGAATTTTGGCAGATGCTAGCATAACCTGCTGTTTCCGTTTTTTTATAGAATAATGGTGCCAAACGAGCACCCAGTCCACCTGATGGTAAGTGAATGCTGTGGCCCAAAGATATCCACATTATCCTCGATTAAGAATCAAAACTCAGAAGCGTTGTCATTCTTGAGGACTAAGATGGAATGCCTCGTTTTCAGTAAAAAAGGGTCTCCGGATCTCTACACTCACCATACAAAACACAGCAGTATTAAGCTGCTACTTTACGCTGGTATTCTGTGAGAGCGTGGTCTTTCCGCAGTCGAGCCGACCCATTCATGCTACAACGATAATATATAGCTGCAACGTGGTTCTACCGCGTTAAATATATTATACCAAAAGTCCGTTCGGTAAGTGTAGTGGTTATAGCAAATAACGCCTATAAGCGTCCCATGTCTAGCACGCAACTACCACAATGGTGGCCAAAAATATTTTCGAATTAAAAATAAAATAAAATTCCGTTATGAGTAAAATTTTTACCTACTTTAAGCCAGTGCCTGATCTCTATCCCACCTGGCAGTCAGCGGTGATGCAGCCAAACATGATTAGTAGTAAAGCACACCGATTTCGCATAAAAATCCTATTCACTCTTGCTTTGAAGACACGTTGTGATTTGATGAAAAGACAGATGGTGGCCGATCATTTTACTCCTTTGTTGTACGCATTATGAACGACAAAGCAAACCGTTTAGTTTGATTCCGTGGTATGTGACAACGAAGAGAGATCAGCGGAGCGTTTGGTGATCCGATGATAGAACATTATCGCAATACCAGCATAAAACAGCAGCTCAATGCTACTGTGTTGCGTATGGTGAGTGTAGAGAACCGGAGATTCGTTTTACTGGATAGGAGGTGCTCCATCAATGTCTCCACTCACCATAGTCTCCACTAACCATCACGTGGACTGTGTGCTCGTTTGTCACCCTTAATAAATAAAAAAACTTAATGTTATATACAATACATTGCAAAATAAGTACGGTTCATGAGTGCCTTACCGCATCTAGTGGTAGCCACGAGAGTTTCAGCCGACTTAGAGATGTTCCTTATTAAACCTGATGGTGGAGCTTTGAGCGGGGTGGCCTGACGATGAAGATACACCTTCTCACGGTGTAGAGGTTGGAACATATGTAGATCTTTTAATGCCATTATCTATTCTATAAAACATTTTTAGTCTGTGCAAATATTTTTCACATTTTATTAGCTGTGAGTTAAAAGTGACAATCAATGCGTATGTCGTTGAATAGATGCGGGCTACTTATCATTTTATTGCACACTAAATTTTAAAAAACGTCTGCCATTAAATGGCTTCATGTTAAATAAAGAGGAGCGTAAAATACTTTGTTATCTAAAAAATAATATATTCTAACATTTTAAACGAGTTTATTTTAATTTTGTATTGAATTAAAAATGTTTCGTCTGTGACAAATAATTTTAGCAAATTATCGTCATAAAGG
>DWHP01006614.1:0-11334 GCA_018247895.1 Parnassius honrathi | reverse complement strand
TCTGCAAATTTGACTGGTTATTGCAAAATAACCCTGTATATTCATATAGTATATTTATCATGGTGTATATTTTTATATAATATAATATATAATAAGGAGATTTCTGTTCTCCTGATGATGTCATCGTCATCAGCCCATGATAGTCCAATGCTAAACAAATTTAAATTCTTTATTTGCAACTAAATAGGTACAAAATGTTTTGTTTTTGGTGTTATTATTGTTATTGTGACAAGAAAACCTATTTA
Organism: Parnassius honrathi; assembly: GCA_018247895.1. Classification (NCBI taxonomy): domain Eukaryota; kingdom Metazoa; phylum Arthropoda; class Insecta; order Lepidoptera; family Papilionidae; genus Parnassius; species Parnassius honrathi. Next base: position 11,089 of record DWHP01006614.1, on the reverse strand, counting down.
GCTGTGTTCAACAGCATGCAAATATCCAAAAGTTTTTATAATATAATTAGTTTCAAAATTTATTCTGTATAAATAACGGAATATTCCATTTACAATCTTTATAAATAAATAAATCCATCGATTTTGTATTAAGACACATAGTACTTAGTCACTACAATTAAAAAATCATTTACTGTGTAAAATGTTTTCACAACCAGCCAGCGTAATGAAATTTTTATTTTATTATATAGTAATTGCTTAATATGTGCGGCTTTAGCTATTTTTTTTGATAGTGCTTACTTTTTGAATTGTGTCAAGTACTTTTATCTGGGTTCCGTAAGATTATATTTGTTCTATCTTTAGCTTGTAAGTACATGTGCTTGTTTTGTATTAAATTTGCCAACCTCAAAGATGAGGCCGGGAAAAGGAAGTGTGTTTAAACTCTTAAAATGAGGCTTGCATGATCTGTCTGATGGGATGTTACTAATAGCTCTAATACACCACTTTCAAACTAAAAACACCTTGAGAGTCTGTGTACCCCACATTAAAAGTCCATTTCTGATAACAGATTCTACATATGTGAAATATGCTGTGGTGGCTGTATTTTTGTTACACACTGTGGACAAGGGCCCACGCTTGGCAGGCGGATGAATGATCATACTACCAGCCATCTCCTTTATGCTGTGATCTGGATATTTTGCGCCTTGTATAAATGAGAGAGTTATAGTAACATCTAACGCAAACTGTTAGGTCTTTCTGGCGTATTCAATAATCGCCTCTTATGTATTTTATAGGCGACACTACGCGGCATAAACCTATAGCTGCATGTCTGAGGAATAAGAAAAAAAAAATTTCGAAAAGCCATATGAAGTTCGCCAACACGCATTGGGGCAGCGCGGCGGACACTTCCTTGCCCTAAAACCCTTTCAGAAATGAGGGGAGGCCTGTGCCCAGCAGTGAGACGTATATATGCTGTAACTTTTATATATTTGTTGTACTTTAATTTATATACTACATATTTAAGTAAAAGTTGACTTCAGACTGTTTGATTAGGAACAGTTATGGATCTTGACAAACCAGGCCTTTATGGCCCTTTATTATTGTCTGTCATTATTGTATGTTGGTCTTACAGATGTCACAGAATGGGTCAAACAAGACCAGTAACAATATACCGGTTACTAAGTTCTGGAACAATAGAAGAGGGTATTTACCAGGTGGCACAGGAAAAACTTAATTTGGAAAAACATGTCACTGGCGCCGATGGTATGTACAAACTAGAAATATATGTATATTTATTACTAAGATTTTTATTTGCATCTTCAATGTAGGTACTAACTCAGTATAGCTAAAAGATTACATATTCCCCATAGAACTGATAACTGTTGTAGAAAAAGGTTCTGAAGTGGTACTTCCAACTGACAAACAGTACTTTTTTGTGTAATGTTGCAAATGTAGCCATAGTCAATACTGAACCTTTGAAAAATTAATGAATATTGTATCTATATAAATTGAAGTAGCACTTTGCTGCCAGCCATATAGCTCGAATAACAGTTCCATGTTAGCAAATGCAGTGATAGGTGAACCTCCACTAGATGGAGTGACAATCTGAGAAACAAGCAGGTAGTCGATGAGTGGAGATGGCTCAGGACCATACTTTGTGACAATCTATGGGAGAGGTCTATGTTCAGCTGTGGACTTGTGATGGCTGTAATAATGATGATAACCTTGTTTATAATACATGTATTTTTAGAAAATGAGGCGACAGAACAGAAGAATGTGGTGAGGCTCCTCTCGGCGGCGCTCGGTCTCACTTCCCCCAACAAATGATTGCTGGCCAAAGATCCTGAGGTCATTATCATTGACACAGATATTATTGTAATTGACTAGTGTTGTTTGTGAGAAGATTTTGCCCAAATGTGACTTGAAATTGAAGACCAATAGTATGTATATATTATGTGATCTGTAACATTTGTGATGTGACGTTTCGGAAAGAAAACAGTGTCCTTTGAGTGATAGCTTACGAAGTGTTGATAAATTAATTTGTGGGTGTGTACAAAATAGTTTCCTCTGGATCCAACTCACTCATGAATTATTGTGATGCTTAATATGTAATCTACTGTGTATAAAAGATTCATCTATTTTGCAAAAGGTAATGTTTTCTGATTGTACTTCGTGAGTTTGTTTCTCAAGATTTCTAGGACATAAATTTCAATATGAATGTATAAGATACTGTAATTTATAGTGCAGCAGTCTATATGTCACTGTAAATCACCAAATGTAACTAAATTGGAGCATATAGGTACCACTGCTACATGATATTGCTTGTTCTCTATATATAAAAATCAATTGCTCTCCATAGCCTCGCTCAAACTCGAAAACGGCTTGAACAATTTTGATGATTTGTTTGTGTGTGTTGAGTGAGTCCCTGGATGGTTCAAATTCACATTTGGACATGAAAGTTGAATCCAAATTCCTGAGGAATCCTGAAGGTTGGATCCAGAAATCACCCGTGTGAAGCCAGGGAAGATCGCTAGTAGCTCATAAACATAATTCACGAAATATTATACTGTACATGTAGTCCACAATCATAAATTTGCAGATAAATTCTAAAAAGTAAAAAATAAGTGTGAGTGTAAATCGTTCTGCCCTCATTATATATAAATATAAACTTTTCATTTGGGTTCTTTTAAAAATTTTGTACATTTTAGATTCTTAAAAAATATCACAATTGATTTTTAACAAAAATTTAGTCAGGTATCCATTGTCCAATAAAGTGTAGAATTTGAATGAAATTGAATTGAAGACAAAATCATAATTTCTTTTCAAGATATGCAAGAATAAAAATGTTTACTAACTTCTACAGGAACAAACACATACTAATTTTAATTAAAACAGTAGAATTTGATCTTTTGAAATGAATCTTTGAAATATCAGAAACTTTCAAATGAAAGGTTAATAAAGCTATGGAATACAACTACTTTACTTAAGCAATACAATTTTAGCAATTACCTTAATTTTGTGCAGTATAGAGAATTTGCTTGTGGATGGGGGCAAAAATATTACCAGTGGTCTTGATTTCCTAAAGTATAAAATATAAATTGGCTGTTTTTAAAGCACTTTGTTAATATTATCATTTGCAAAGACAATAAGTAAGTACTGACACGAAAAAATCCATTAGTGATTGATGACTTTTTTGATTCAGATGGTTTTCACACACATTATTTGACATCAGTTTTGATAAATTAACATTAAGACTGTTGTAGCCTTGATTTTATTAATTTGCCTAAATTGTACAAAAAATTAAATAAAGATGTATTCGTCTGTAAATTAGATTTAAAAAAATTAGAAGCTTTATTTTTAACAATCCAAATATAACTGGTGGTCTTGTTTCAACTTAAACCTGTGAGTAATTATTATTATTATTAACTGCTTTTTGTGAGACTTGTATATTTAAGTGTCATAACTCATAACAAATGATAGAGAGACAGAAAAATGGCGGTTTTATATTAACTGGTATTTTAGTGATTAAATTAATGTCAGTTAAAGTCCGGATGCCGAGCACGAAGAATTTCGTACAGATTTTGATCTGTCAAATGTTGTGAAGTTGTCGAAAGAGAATATGACATTTATGTATATGAAGTGAGACATTTTTCAGACATAGGTTTCAATGGACGTGAGGTAGACGAAACTGGCATATAACAGTAATAGCAAACACACACAACATTCTTAACCCATTCAATGCCTTTAGCGCCCGTGGCTAGGGTTGCCACCTTTTTTTTGAACAAATATAGTATTTATTCCAAAAAGGATGGAAAAATATAGTACTTTTGAGAAGTTCCGAAGGAAAAAAAGTACACTCAATACAAATATGAATGTATTTTATATATATATTAGGTATTGCTCTTTCCTTTGGCCATTAATATTCTAACCACCTTACCTTCTGCCTTTTAAAAAAATTATAGGGGTCTGAGCAATTTAGATTCATATTAAAACAAATTCAAAAATTAATTTTTTAATTTAATTATGTTATACATGCTCTTTTTCTTTCTTCTTTTAATTTTACATTTGTCATGGAAAAAATTCTTTCTGTAAAACATACTTGTTCCAGACTTCCAATCACAGTTAGTATAAAAAGTATTTTTCTATAATATATAGTATACAATCGACTGAAATATAGTATGGATACTATATATTATAGTACGGGTGTCAACCTTACCCATGGGTGGCTTGATAATCTATCTATCTTATAATCTGTGCTTACCTCTAATTTTTTCTGTCAAACAACAATAAAAAGACCTAATATTTTTGATTAAAACTACTTTTACGGATTTTATCGCGTTTAAAACGTAAAAGTAGTTTTAATCAATGTGTGTTCGCCTAAATATAAGAAATCATTACTTAATATTTTTGTTAATGCTACATTTTACAATAAACTTGCTAGCTATACATAGAATGGCCTGTGGATATATGCAATTTAAAAAAAATCTGATTCTAAAGTTACGTCCAAGCCGCCCATCGGCGCCTTTAATAAATAATCAGAGTTTATTAACCTCTTCATGTTATGTCATTCTCATAGAAAATCACTATTTGTCGTGTCTGTATTGAAAAAAATTTTTTATACAGTGGAAGTGGTCTTTTGTAGCATATATGCTGCATATATGTTGGCAGTGGTATAATCACGTGAATTGAAATTTGGTATTTGATTATTTTCTTGGTTTGGATTACCAATCAAGATTTGACCCAATTAGTCTTGACCATGAGTAAGCGGAAAAAAATATTTTGAGACCACATATTCTTTGAAGTAGTGACAGCATCACGCGTAATAGATGGATCAACGGATAGGTACCGCTTCGAGTTGGACTACTGCGCTAATTGGATGGGCCGTAAAAGACAAATTTTAAGCAAAAGAAGTCGATAAGTGATTTCTCACTCAATGTTTTGGTAATTTATTGACCACGAAAAAGTGAAAAATCAGAAGAGAGATGACCGTTAAGTTTTTCCAGAATCTAAGCTTGGTCTGAAAATAAATATGTGTATGAAGTTCACTAATTAAATTGGAAAGGAACCTGTGTAATTGTAATTGTAAAGGTTGATGTTTCCTGACTTTAAAAAAAAGCCATAATAGTATTTATTTTCTGGTATACACGTCAATTTCTACTACATCATGTTGAAGCCGCAGATGGGAGCCTTATAATGCTTTAGCGAGATGCTTTAGAATCCGTTGGATGGCCGCCTTCAAATGTTTGACGGCATGGGGGTAATGTGTTTCTAATCAGAGGATGCAATAAATGGGCTAACTTTAAAAACTATTTACCTGAGTCGGAATGTTGTTTAAAACTAGTTTAAAATACCTTCATGTAAACATGTTGCTCTGCTTTTTTTCTTTTTGGTATCTTGTCAGAAATAATCCACATGGTGGCCTGTTCAATTAAAATTTAACTCATACAGCAGGTGGTTCAAGTGAGTTGAACTAGTTGTTTTATGCAAGTGAAAATACGTATAAAAATAAATTGTTAAACAGTATATTGGTATGTATTTTTTAAATATCTTATCAGCTATTATTTTCTTCCATTTAAAGAAAACAATTATTTAGGAAATGTAGTGGAGAAATTATAATAATACCCCAGGTCTATGCTCACCATAATGATATTTTAAAATATTTAGGAATATTTGACGTAACAATTGAGAGTGAAGGAAACAGGTGAAATTGTAACTTATTTTTATTTCGTTAGAAATTAATATACAGAAATGTTGAAAACCACTAGAAGTGTTGGACGTTTGTATAAAGAAATGTAACATTATTACTGTCTGTTACTACTTGTGTCCCACTAAAATATATAAAGTTGATCACAAACTGCCTTTCTATTGTATTTTATATGATGACTAAGAACACTGATGTTGGTGTTGTGATGTGAAATATATGTATTATATCATAGAAATAAATTAATTTAAAGTAACTTTATTACTACCTGCATTTAAAAAAAAGAAAATATTTCCAGAATAAATTTGAGCTAGATCAGAAGGTTCTTATTATAAGCTACCTGTTTGCCATCTTGTTTTGAATATTGTTAGATGTATTAATAGATCCCATATCACAGAATTTACAGGCAGATTGATGTATTTTGAATAACAGTTCACTAAATAACAACAAACCACCAAAGTGATATAACTTAGTGATTTCATTTATTGTAAGTTACTTTTAGTGAGCTATTTATTTTTAGACAAATTCCTCTCTCTTTAAGTATTTTCTCTTAAGTAGTTCATTTTACATTTTTTTTTCACTTTAGCTTAGACATTCCTTAGAGGGAATCATCCAAACACTAGTATTGAGTTTTAGTTGTAAGTAGAAATAAAAGCATTTTTTGTGGATTATCTAATACGATTTTGGAAATATAATAACACAATAAACACGAAACGAATAATAAATAATTAATTTAGTTTACAGAAGGAGTAAATGATGTGGCTTAATCTGAAATTATATTACGCAGTACTTTGTGTCAACTTAAAATTGTTAAAAGATATTAAAAAAGTATTCCAACGTTGTCATGAGTAGTTGTATTACCTGAACTGATTTGATTTACGAGAACGTCTTACTTCACACATAAATAATATTGCAGAGAAACAAGTTATAATATACACAACTTTAATGTAAAACAACTAAGATTTTGTTGAGCTGAAGGAGAGAGCAGAAGACACTACACCATAAAAAGTAAATCAAAAAGGTTTCTTTAAGGTTTGTTTTATTTTATATTACCATCCTTTTGTATATTCAACCGACTTCAAAAAAAGGAGGAGGTTCTCAATTCGACTGTATTTTTTAATGTGTGTTACCTCTGTATTTTTTTCTAGGTGAACCGATTTTGATGATTCTATTTTTATTTAAAAGCTGGTGGTTCTCATGTGGTCCCATATTAATTAGATCAAGATCTGACTAGTAGTAGGTTTTGAGTTATCCTTAATAGTGTGTTTTAATTGACTGTGACTACATTGATGACGTTCTCATTTTATTTATATGGAAGATGGGTGTACAAAATTTTTAATTTTACCACTTGTTAGTAACCAAGTTACAAAAACGAGGTCTTATATTCGACGCGATTTTTTTTTTATGTACGTTCACCAATTTATTATCAAGGCAATAGTTACATACAATAATATGTTGTTTAGTTCAGCCATATACATGTGTCCCTCACATTTCTAATCTGACTTTATTATATTAGTAGCTACATATATATACAATCAACAGCTTCGTGACTGATACATTCTATAGTAAGGTCATGTAAACATATACTCAATTGACTAAAATGCAATCTTGTTATCATATTATACAAAGCTCTTATACGTTATCATGTGGTGTAACGTGGATTGATACAACTATTACATTCAGTCACACATAAATCGCTGGTTTTGCGGTTAACTCTTCTCATGCACATTACGCCTCTTTCTCATTCTATCCCCTAGCAAAGGTAGTAATTCATCGAATAATCGTGTGAGGATGCTGTCTGTCGTAATTTTCTCGCTGTAATATGGTACTGACTTTCTCTTATTCCGTTTACATAAGAATGAAGCAGATGTCCTGTAACAACAAAGATTAAAGAGGCCATCCAAATCAAAATAATATGTCTAGGCTCCTTCATAGACAGAAGGTGCTTTTGACCGAATGAACTTCTCCAGTGTAAAAGGTGCACTAAGTACACTAAGTAGACATAAAGTTGAACGGGCACTGATTGACTGGATAGTAAACATGCTCAGTACACAAACAATAAAGATTGCTGGTGAATATCAAACAATTCACATCAAGAAAGGCCGCCCGCAGAGTGGGGTTCTTTCACCTCTCCTGTGAAATATGGTCATTAATGAACTCATCAGCAAATTATATGCCAATAATTTCTTCACTATGCAGATGACCTGACAATACTGGTCTCTGGAAAGACAGCAAGCATAGTGCGCAACCTGACTCAAGCCGATCTCTGTATAGTGGAGAGATGGTGCAAAAAATATGACCTAACCGTTAATCCATATAAAATAGTCCTAGTGATGTTCACACAAAAACAAATGTTGAATAACTATCATCTCCCAAGTCTTTTCAGCACGAAACTCCAGCTATCCTCTGACATAAAATAATAAGGTCTTACCTTGGACAGTAAACTAAACTGGAATAAAGACTTAGGAAACAAAATCAACAAAGCTAGTATAACTTTCTGGCAATGCAGAAACATGATGGGCAAACGATGGGATTTGATGCCAAAAATTATACTGTGGCTGTACAAAACTATAATTCGGCCCATGATCACATACGGTGCTCTGGTACGGTGGACCAAAACTGTGGTGTGGTGGTATGGCTGCCACAGGCTGCATAAGAATTACACCAACAGCAGCTTTAGAGGCTATACTCGAGCTAACCTCGCTTCATCTACACATACAAGAAACTACTTTAGCTGCCATTAGACTGGCTTGGGACTTGACCCAAAATCTTTTTAATTAGAGTAGAGTCCCTCATACGGGTACAATTCATAGAATTCACTCAGAAATTCCTATCTTACAAGCCACGTACCATAAGATCCCAAAACAATCTGTGTTTGATAAAAAGTATAAAATACGATTAAACCAGCCGAGGGAGCAGCAGAGGGATTAAACCCAAAAGAGCTTAGTTTTCACGGATGGTTCTAAAGCAAAAGAAGGTGTAGGTTCTGGAACTTTCTCTGAAGACCTTAATATCCACATATGCACACCGCTGGGTACCCATAACACAGTCTTTCAGGCGGAACATATGGGTATCATTCAAGCGGCCATAGCAATAGACGCTAGGAAGGTAAAAGACTTCTCCATCAGAATACTGACCGACGGTATGGCGGTACTACAAGCCCTGAGTTGTAGTTAGTTTACGACGGGCTGTTTTCCGCAACTCCACGTCTAAGCGCGTATTTTGCGTGTGGGCAGGAATAATGTGGTTATTCGAGCCATGATATCCCCCGAAGTAGCTCAGCAACCGGGGTTCTAACGTAGAAACGGATCATTATTTGGTTTTATGCTGAATTAATAGTCCATTCAGGCGTTGGCGCCATTGGATATCTGTGTCTATAACTGCGTTACAGCATATTAGAACACAAAGGTTACAAGATGAAGGTGAGAAAAACAAGTACAAATGTAGACTGAAAGAAAATGTAAGTGTTTTGGATGAATTATGTATGAATGATTTGGACTTTGACAACGTATGGCTAAATGTTAAGAAAGGTTTAGTGGATACTGCTACCGAAGTATGTAGTGTTAGTAAGAGAAATAATGAAAGTAAAAATAATACAATATGATGGGATGATGAGGTACGTATGGAAGTTGAAGCAAAGATGAGAGCGTGGCTAGATTTACGAGCAACAAAGGCTGGTAATTCTAGCAGTACGAATGATAATATTCAAAGAAAAAAGTACGTAATCTTTAGACATCTAAATAAGAGAGTAAAGGAAATAGTTGAAGGGGAAAAAGCAAGAAAGGACGGATAAGAATAATAGAAGAATATCGGGTAATTTCCGCGCAAATATTAAAATGTTCTGGAAACTCGTAAGATCTCCAGGGAACATTCAAAACAGCCTATAATGAATGCTATAAGAGACGAGAATGGCTATATTCTGAGTGATGAAGTTTTGAGTTTAAAGTGATGGAGGAAATATTTTGAGAGCATGTTTATGAGTAAAAAGATGACGTATGAACTAAATGAAATAGAAACTCCGAAAGAAGAGGAAAGAGGTAGCGAGCTAAGTATAGATGAAATAATGAAAAGCATGAAAGCAGGTAAGACAGCCGGATATGATATACTTTCACTCGAAATGCTTAGGGATGAAGAGGAAGTGGTGGCCTTGATTAATTTATGCTGGGAACTGAAGCGGGTATCGGTAGACTGGTGCAAAGCCGTGATAGTCCCAATATATAAAGGAAAACAGTTGCAGCGGGACTGTAAAAACTACAGTGGTATCAGCATTCTTAGCATTGTGAGAACACTGTATGCTAAGGTACTAATTGAAGGGGTCATGAAAGAAACTGATGGAAAAATTTGGGATGTGCAAGCGCGATTTAGAAAGAGAATAGGGTGTTCAGATCAAGTTTTTTCCGTGTGCATGATCGCAGAGAAGTTTTTGGCCAAAAACCAAAAGGTTTTTTATGCGTTCATGGAATGGGAATAGGCCTATGACAGAGTGGACGGGGATGCGCTATGGCAAACACTGAACTCATTTGGGTTGAGCGCTGGGTTGATACAGGCATTAAAGTCTCTTTATAGGGACCCTAGTGCTTGTGTTAGAACCAACGGGTTCCACTCGGACTGGTTAGGCATACACAAAGGTGCCGGAAGCGCTGTGTGGCTTCCCCGTGGCTGTTCAATCGATTTATGGACAGTTGTTTGGAAAATTTGAAAGTTGAAGAATGCGGATTAAGAATGGGTTAGTTAACCGTCAAACGCATTTTGTACGCCGATGATCAAGTTATCCTTGCATCGTAGGCGGCCGAGTTGCAAATGATGGTTACATTAATGAACAAATCATTAAAAGAAAGGGATATGAAAGATAACGCAAGTCAGACGAAAGTTATGGTTTTTGAAAGAGAAGAAAGTAAAACGATATGTGAAATAAGAACAGAAGGGAGGTGATCGAGCAAGTAGATGAGTTTGTATATTTGGGGTGCATATTTAGCAGGGATGGGAAATATGATAAGGATATAGAACGACGAGTAATGCGAAAAGTCAGAATGTGTCAAAAAAAGCACGTATGGCAATTCACAATGCTGTGTTGGTCCCTACTTTAACGTATGGTAATGAAAGTTGGGTGTGGCAGAAGAAGCATGAGAGTAGAATAAACGCAGTAGAAATGCGGTCGTTAAGGAGTGTGTAGGGACTGAATTGAATGTGATGTGTCCGGATCCGGACTTAACTTTGTAATGATTGAATCTACTGAAATGAAACTTCACGGACATATAGAAAGCAATACCTGGCTTTCAGCTTTTTAACTTTAACTTCGGGATGTCAATCACTCGAATATAGGTAATTGAAAATCTCCGCCCCTTTGCGGCGTGATTCCTTACACGCTTCCTTATCAGTAATCTCGGGTTGCGTCACACTAACCGGCGC
>DWHP01006613.1:0-11335 GCA_018247895.1 Parnassius honrathi | reverse complement strand
ACTGTCTTAGAATTAAGCATATGTAATAGTGTAACATTTGTTGGTGAACCAAATAAATAAATAAATAAATAAAAATTATATCACGCGCCGGTTTAAACATTCAAACATTTTCTTTTTTTTTTAATTTCTACTCATTTTAATCTGTTTTCCTTTTAAATATCATTACCTTTAAATTCCTTATCATTTTTATCATCCACCCATAAGTTCTTAAAAGAAGTAGGAGGAGGTAACTGAAAATTAATTAAATTCCAGACGAAAACTTAAGACGGCGCGTGCTGCAACTTTGAGTTACCTGAATACTTATTTTAATCACTAAACCGCATACAGCTGCACATATTTCCGACGCTCCCGTGCTTCTTAATTATGCGTGTAATGCCTTAACTGTTTTAAAACTCGAAGATCTTACTATTACAACTAAAAATTTTAACATTTTATAAATTAAGCCACATAAATAATGTCCTCCAAACCAATTTCGGTCTCAACAAAGATTAGACATATGCGCAGAATAGAAATTTAGTGCCGAAACTTGGCGATCCACCACTGTACGTTTCACTAGGAGTTTTCTTTCGCGTCGACCTCTCTGGAATAGTTTATCACCGGTGATTTTTCCGGACCGATACGACCTTCAAGAAAAGAGCTTACTCCTTTCTAAATGGCCAGCAACGCTCCTGCAATTCCCCTGATGTTGCAGTTGTTCATTTGTGGTCTTAGTCAATTACCATCAGGTGAGACACTAACTCCACAAGTCAGTCCCGAAAAATATAGAAGGAGAGAAAGTGATAGAGAGACTATTACTAACTTTAAATTAGTCAAACAAAAACTGTATTTAAAGGGTTAATATAATATAAATAACTTTTGGTAGATGCGAATAAGCATACCTAAGTTGCTCATGGAATACTTCAATTTTTTAAATATTTTAAATACAAACAAATTTTCACCAAAAATCTTTATTATTATACCTGCTGCTAATTTTCCGATAATTTTATGTCCAACGCCAATAAAATATGTTTGGAAAATCCAAAAGTGCACAACTCATAATGTTCATAAGATCGTGAAAGGTCGCGCTTTTATTTATTTCACAATATTTCTTAGTTATTTGAAACATGTAAAGAACCTACAGTGCATTCAAGTGTCCCTTTTTTGGTGATATCCAAGATATTAAAGAGACACTTTATCTATATATGAAGATGTGATGAAATACTACGAGTAGACTGGATATCAACTAAAATTGCAACTGGAAACTAAAAGGGCCAATATTTTTATAAATAGGAGATATTGCGGCACCTACAGTTGAAAATATCTGCCAAACTGTCTCTATTCCGAGCTTAACTGGAACACGAACTACACAAATGTTAAAAGCCTACCACTTAAAATGTAAAAAATTACTCCAACCTATCAAGAAGCTCTCTTCAGAAATATTGGATAATTTTTAAGAAAATAGTAGGCAGCTGTTTAATATTTCATAACGCAAATGCAAGGAATTCACGAATTACATCTGCCCGACCGACAAAAACGAACCCAAACGAGAACATTCACTTTTGATTGATCACCGAACTTCTTGCAAAATGATAATAGGGAGAGTCGACGTTACTACTATCAAGAAGCTACAAAAGACTCTACAGAGGAAATTAGATCGAGAAAATCGGTTGAGAATATCCTCAAAAATTAGTTCTACATCAGTAAATTGAGAAATAGACGTTTCTATGTTACTGTTGTCAACCGAGCAGAGCTTATAGTACAGATGATTTCGCAACTATCACAAATGAAGGTGAAAGAAGAAGAAGAAAAATTTGTCTTCATCTACCTAAGCGAATACTTGTGATAAATATTGACTCTAAGACATAGCAGCCGCAGAAATCGGTTCATCCGTTTTGTACGAAATTAGATCCGATGTCGAGATCATAAAAAATTAATAAAGGAAGACACTAATACGCAACTTTCCGCTATGTTTTTTGATGACAAAAAAGACCAAAATTTAAAGATTATAAAAGAGGTAATAAATATTACAGAACAATGACTGTTAAAGAGCATTATTTCCTTTAATCAGGATTCGGGTTCTATCTACAGAGAATATGATTGCTCTGGTTACATTAGTCGTGAAAGTTTACATCCCAGCATAGTTCTCGATTAATATTAAACCATCATGTAAAGATGGAGCTCGATATACATTTAAAATTATTTTAGCCTGTAGATATATGCCAGAATTCTTTATAGAAGTTAGCGACCCCGTCATTCAACGCAATAATTGCTTCGCACATCCTGAGAATTTTGCTACTTGCAATGATTGCAGATGATAAAAAGCACAGATTATATAGTAATCCCCTGCACCAAGGTTATTCGAGATGCCTGATATTAATTTCAACAACAACCTACTGAATCGCCGATCTTGAAATACTTGAGTGGCCAAATATTGAGCAAATAATCCAATCTGGTGGTGAGAGTGAACTTTTACTTTTATGTTGCTTACGTTATACCCAGGCTGTTTGTTGGTCGAGCTGCGAAGTTGACGACAGAAGCGGCCATTTCTCAATGTAAGGATTCATCTCGATTGTGGGCCGTAAAAGAAAAATTGGAATCCCGTAAGAAAATGCAAAATTCGAGACGAAGAGAGATTTTAAGGCAAATTGACGATTTGTTTTTAAGACATGATTGAATTTTGTTTCACTTTTTTATTAAACTACATTATAAGTGTTCTAGTTATAATATTGAATTTCATTTATCATCTCTAGTTAACTCTTATTTAATACTTATCTTAGCCCAAATATACTAAACATTTTCGATAAAACATTAAACTTTAAAGCCCCTGCGAAGGCAGAACATGTTAATCAATTGAGCTGGAAAAAAAATTAAATTGACTTTTAACGTAAGGCACTAATCCCGCGGTATTAGAATTTAAAATATGAAAAAAAATTCATACAACCGCGCTCCACCCTAGTGTTCATGTAAAGATTATTTTTAAATGAGAGTTGCTGGAGACCCATACACACATTATGGGGTGGTTGGATGCCTGACTATTAAAGTAATAGGGACTTATGATAGAAAGGTTGTCTATGATACAAAAGCATTATATTGATTAAAATTAGACTTGAAAAGGATTTATATAGACTGCTCCACAGTGTTCGAGACCAAGGTAAACTTACTAACCGATATGTCCTAGGCATATCATGTTAATGCCGGAGGTAAGCGATTTCATTGTAGCAATAAAACTAGCCTGTAGACATCGCACAACCCTACCGATTATAAGAGGGGTCTTAACATATAACGTAGTGATGCGTCGGTTATCTTTTGGATTAGGGTGAGGGTGTTTGGTAGCACTTAAGTGTAACAAGCATACTCAACTCCATGTCTTAGTGCAATAGTTCTATGATACGTGAATTTTTGGTTACTAGCGTCTTATTAGCGTGCTATTATAATACTTTGGTGCTATTTTTAATATAACAGCGGTACCAATTTTGTTGCCAAAGTCGATAAGGATCATATGGGTGCGTTATGAGGGGGCGCCATCCGTACGTTAGTTTTGTTGCCAAAGTTGATAGGGACAATGTGGGTGTCTTGTGAGAGTGCCCCATCCGTATGATAGTTGCGTTGATACATACTGCTACTTGCGGTGTTGCGTCTTGTGATGGATATGTGGGTGTGCTGCGATTGATTTGATTCTTTTTATGGTTCTGATCGATGGAGGTATGCGGGTGGTGATGACTGCTGAGATCGTATGAGAGACCTTTGGATGGTGTAAGCCCGACGATAGTCGTATTGATGATTGTTGTATTCTGCACCATTGAGAATGCTTCGTCTTGGTTTCCCTCACACCTAAGTAGCTTTGCCCAAGTCGGATTCCTTTATTATCGGGCTACAGACTGTCTGACTTATATTGTGTTAAATATAACAATATAATAAAATATCTCGGTAAATTTTTCACCTTTAAATGATTAAAGGCTTTTTGATTAACACTTGTTGATAGGTGAGACAAACATCATCGTAAAACGCATATACTCAACGTCAATGAAAGAAACCTTTTTTGATAGCTAATTATTATTATTATACGTCAAGGGCAGATATAGCCTTTCGGTTATATCTACGGTTGCACTGGTTGGTAGAGCAAAGGTCTCGACCTCATGCGGGTGGCAGTTGGAGAGACTAGAATGTCAAGGTTGCGGCCGAAAATCGCTCAACGTGGGAATCCATTCCCTTGACAGTGACATTCCAGACACACTCTGCGGCTGGTAGCCGTGCTGATCATGTAATTGGTGGTGATGCCTTACACTTACATCACGTGTGCAGGAGCGGTACGGCTGTCCGGCGGGTGGTGGCACTTAGGAAGGGCTTTTATGGCCAGTGTGTCTATTATTCGACGTGTTACCTAAATCGTGTGAAGTACATTCACTGCGGCTGGATTTTATTATGTATGGCGTTTACACGCATTGACCTGCGAAACTTCGGTCGATGTTTAAGTTTACGCAATACCAAGGGGCCAATCCTTCTTTTATCGGTTCGCCGGTTATTTTGCTGTGGATTACAGTCCAGTTCCCAACTCTACGTCCTTCTTCGGGAGGAACATGTTCATTAGTTGGCGCTCACCGCACGCACATGGTTGGCGATCACCGAACACGGAGTGTGTGAAGCCGTGTGCCTCCCCCTACTTTTTTAAATGTGGGAGAGCGAAGCTTTAGTATCGGGTATTTTTAAAAATATTGAAAATAAAAATAATAAAAATATTTTGAGCCTATTCCAAGTTGGAAAGGATTAATTAATTAGGAATTGACTGATGTGAATATGAAAAGATACAAATGAAATAGGAACGATTTAATGTTTTAAACCTTTTGATCCTTTTTAGTTCTTCATTAACGGGGTTATAGAACTTAAAATAATTATAAGGCACTTCCAACAGCTTTCATTTGCTCTAGTGAATATTCATTCTTCCGAGAGACACCTAAAAGAACTTAGTTACTAAACAAACACAACGTAAATAAGTGTCTTAACTAAGACGATCACATCATTATTTTATTAAAATGCCTAAGAAACATTATTTGGGTTATTGCAGTTTTTTAAAAATACGAGTAAATAAGTCTTCTACTTTTATTTGATTTTTTTATAGGATAGGATGACTAACGAGCACACAATCAACCTGATGGTAAGTGGTTGCTGCGGCTCATAGAGAACTATATCTATCCTCGATTACAAATCAAAACGCGGATGCGTTGTCACCCGTGAGGACTACGATAGAATGCCTCGTTTCTAGTAAAAAGGGTCTCCGGTTCTCTCCACTCACCATACGAAACAAAGCAGCATTATGCTACTATTTTACGCTGGTATTCTGTGAGAGCGTGGATCTTCCCCGGTCGAGCCGACCCATTCGTGCTACAACTATACTACTAATATAACTGCAGCATGGCTCTACCACGTAAAACTGTAGCATGGCTCTACCGCGTAAATTAAGGTCTAAAAAGTGCTTAGCTTTTCGTTACTGAGAAACTTGTAATTTTAGCATCGAGGCAGGTCATGGGCATCAGGCGTTTACAAAAGAAAAAATCTAAAACCAAAAATTATCGGTTCATTGTATAAAAAGTGTCGACAAAGTTATTGAAGCAGTATACTACTTGGAACACATGAAATTACAGTACTTAGAACTTACTAACTTACGTTGAAAAATGTTCAGTTAGCCACTTCGGCCCTCACTCGCTCTCGGATACGTAACGTAAAGTAGGTATAATGAGTTTTATTTAATTTAATCCTTTGGCTAACAAATATGACGCCATGATTACATAACCTTAAAAACAGGACGAAAATAGACGTTTATCATTTAAAATACGTATGTGTGTGCCTATGAAAGTGTAGAGATATGAGCAGGCACTAAGCTCTATAGCAGTTCAAAGAAAGTACGTAGATCCTATGATTTAAGTAAGAAAGAGAGAAAGAGTGGTAGATATTCGAATTGGCATGAATTTTTTCGGTTAATAAATTATATTTATGTATACAATTTACAATGATCCTATCTTTGCTACATACGTTTATTTTCAGACAGGGTTAGCAACTGCAGGTATTTAATGATTTTGAGTTGTAGTCAGTGGGATACTGCTGCCAGCCTCCTGATATAGTTTCTCTCTTTTGCGTCTAATGACACCCACAGGATGATATGGAGTATTGGAATTTTTTACGCCGCTATTATACACAGCAATGATAACGCCAACATTGGGCGGTGCTACAGTCTCCATATTGACTGTCGGTATATCGAAATGCTCAAGTTTTTCTACAGAAAAGCTACTATGGCTATCCTAGCACAGAATCATACAGTGAAGTACGGAACTTTTTAAAATTTGGAGACACACCTACAGGATGATATGGGGTATTGGAATTTCTTACGCTGCCGTTATACGCAGCAATGATAACGCCGACATTTGGGCGGTGCTACAGTCTCCATATTGACTGTCGGTATATTGAAACGCTCAAGTTTTTCTGCAGAAAAGCTACTATGGCTATCCTAGTATAGAACCATACGGTGAAGTACGGAACTTTTTCAAATTTAGAGAAACACTCACAGGATGATATGGGGTATTGGAATTTCTTACGCCGCCATTATACACAGCAATGATAACGCCGATATTTGGGCGGTACTACAGTCTCCATATTGACTGTCGGTATATCGACATGTGTATGCTCAAGTTTTTCTACAGAAAAGCTGAGATGGCTATCCTAGTACAGAATCATATGGTGTAATACGGAACTTTTTAAAATTTAGAGACTTGTAAGACATAAGTGATTTATATCCTCAAAGCTCTTCACCACTGCGTTGCAAGACGTTTTTAAGATACTGAACTGTATAGGATATGTATCAACTCAATGACATGTACATCACTCATCTTTGATTTGCCGACGATATAATTATTATGGCCGAATCATTCGACGTCCTAAGTACTTGACTCAATGGCGTCAGTGGCCATGTAACGTCCATGTAACATCTATGTCGGTAGATGTTGGGAACAGTACCTTCGAATTTGGTGACCGGTGTGTTTATTTAGGATATACATTGTTACACGTTGTCCTACCAAATAGGACCGACTTCGATTCAGAGGTCAATTAACGGGATCCAACGCGGCTGGGTAGCGTCAGGGAGGTTACAACTTACGGCAAATCTCGTCACCTATGCCTTAAAACTTGTGGCACAAAGCTATGGGGCAATGGTCGGCTATATATCAAAAAACCGACAACCGTTGATCAATATACTTGCGCCTAAGTTCGTATTAGTAAGCTAAGTGTTAGTGTTTTAGTTTAGTGTTGTTTAAATTTAAGAAATCATTAAGCTAAGTGTTGCTAGATTTTTTTGATGAAATAAAGTGAGTGAGATATGCACGAAGTCGGTAGAGATATAGAGTAGACAGCAGGTAGCATAGGATCAGGTTTCAATGCATTCCTTGGTGTATGTTTAGAAGTGGAGTTGAGAATAATAATAATGCTAATGATGATGTCAATTTAAAAGCTTTTTCTAAAAGTCTAAAATCCTCGGATTCAAAATGTTTCGTCAACAAAAAATTTAAAATATTTATTACATACCTAATACATACATTTTAGTTTGCTTCCAAAGTTAGTAATAATTCATATTAGGTTTGGTTACAAAATGTAGAAGTCAGAACAGTTTTTTTTTGTTTGATCTAACTCAGTGTTAATACCGGCGTGACTAAGATAACTAAATGTAATCACAACGAGTAGGTTAAGATGTTTTAGTCTAGAACAATTGCTACTGAAGCGATCGCATCAATTAATGATCGCACTAAATGTTTAACCTTTTTTTTAATAGGAATAAGGGTGACAAATGAACATACAGTATACCTGATGGTGAGCATCCATGCTGTGGCCCTTAGACATCTACATTTATCCTCGATTAAGAATATAAATGCGGATGCATCGTCAGGCTGTCGCCCGTGAGGTCTAAGATAGAATATCCCGTTACAAGTACCTAAAACTAACCACCAATAACCGGAGGTCTCTGTTTCTTTAAACCTCGGTTCTCATCATACGATACACAGTAACAGTAGGCTGTTATTTTACGCTGATGTTCTGTAAGAGCGTGGTCGTTTCGTTAGAATTCATGCTCCTACTATACTGGATGACCTATTTTACCGTCTCGAAAAAAATAGGGTGTAACATGTGAATGATGTAGAAGCCGATGGCACTGATATTTTACGAAAAATGAAAACAAAAATTTTGAATTAAATAAATAAATTAAAATCTATCGAATATTAAATCATATCCACCCTACTTTACAAACGGCAATAAAATAATAAATTTAGTAAGCATCTTTGACCTCATCACTTCGCAGGGTTACAGTCTGAAGGGCAAAGGGCAAATTAATTGTTCAACCTTTTTTTTCAAACATTTAATTCAAATTCGTTTTTATTTTTTGTAAAATATCAGTGCCTTAGGCTTCTACCCCTATCACATGTTACGACACATTTTTCCCATACGGTAAAAAATGTCACCTAGTATAAATGCAGCAATATGACTCTACCGTAAAAAAACTACTTTCAATAAATCTCAACAGTTGCTTAGACTACCGAAGCGGCACGAAGCCGCAACTTCTTTCTTCTGCATACAACATTTTATTTAATATTTCTAATTTAAATAGAACACAATGTATTTTGTACATTTTTTCAATAAGTGATCATAATTCCTTAATCAAGAAATAGTCGAAATTATAATCATACTGTCTTTTCTCAGAGATCTAATTCATTTTTATATCGGTCTGAAAAAAAACTGTCGTCTGTAATTAACTCCAGAACGAGTACTCCATATTATAACGGATACAATCCGAAACATTCTGAACCTATTATCCGCATAACTTAAGGGGAAATGTAACCTCAAATGGCTCCGTTATGCCGAAAATATTGCAGCATTCATTTTGAAATAAATATATGGTAAAGTTGAGGATTAATGTTAAGAACTTTGTTAGTCGAAAACACGATTCCGTAAAATTTTCGCGATAGAAAAAAATCCAAAGTTACCTCCAAACTGAATAATAAACCGCTGTTATTCATAAAAAATACTTTAAATAAGATCATGAAACTTTGCGTACTAACTGAACTAACCATAAAGCAGTGCTTATGTTATTTACTTTTTTTAAAATACCATTATTTTCACTGTAACAATAAATTACCTAAACTATCGGCGTCTTGAAGCTTGATTCCTTCCACCCGGTTAGTATCGCTTCGGCTTTTGAAGGGGGAAGTTGTGTCGCTTACGATCAAAATACACATTACGCAACAGGACGACGTAAAATGAAAATGGGAAATAACCGTAATAAAAATAACGATTGGGTTGGCGTTAAGAAACAGGCATAAATATGATAAACCTAATGAAATAAGTATCTAACGACCTACATTAGTATTAGTGATTACAAACATGTCGGTACATAGCATACGACGCGCGGGAAAGTGGGGGCGAAATTAGAATTTGAACTAACTTACTATATTCCCTTCGAAATAGTAATAAATGTTATGAATATTATTGTAGTATTTAAAAACATTTATCTCCGCTTCGAAAACTTACTTATCTTTATAAACATTATAAGTACCTACTCAAGTAACTCAAGTCATCGTGTCCAACGAAATTTCGCAAGTTCAAGTTCAAGTTCACCTTTTGTTATTTATAATTATTACAATATGATTTGTCCTTGAGGATTGATAGAATCAAATTTTTTATTTCATATGAAGTATAGCGTAACAGCCATTTAACGACCAAAAACAACGACTTAAAATAATACTAAACTGCGATCACTAACTCACCTGGCAGCTATCACTTAATATTTACTAATAAATAGTACGTTATTAAGAGTTTGAATCTAAATAACCTAGTCATTAAATACCTAACTAATTATTGCAAAATCAATAAAAAGCAATTTTCTTGTCACGAAAAATATTATCTCATTATATAAAACTAATGTTACATATTTTATTGAACTTAATTTTAACGTTTTAGTTCCCAACGTTACACGGCTTTACAGCACCTATGATCTCTTTCATCCAATTAATTTTAAGGATGTTTATAATGTGTAAGGTGTCGTAATTAGTTTATAGTAAAAAAAAAACTAATAACTCGTACCGTTTATTGGTAAATATTAATAGCTGCCAGGCGAGTTAGTGGTCACAGTTTAGTATTATTTTAAGTCGTTGTTTTGGTTGTAAAAAGGTATACATAGTATGAAACATAAAATTTGATTCTATTATTTTTCTAGTTCAAATCATATCGTAGTAATTATAAAGAACAAAAGGTTGACTAAATTTCGTTGGACATGACGACTTGAGTAACATAATAAATATTTATATAATCTTTATAATGTTTACAAAGAAAGTTAATTTTTATTAGCGGTGCTTAAAATTTTTAAGAACTACAATAATCTTCATAACATTTATTACTATTTCGTTACAAAAAAGCGGTCTAGGTGCGACTCAAAAGGTCCACACGACTAACTTACCAGTGTAAAGAATGAAAAATATGATATGTTTTAATATTTTATACAATTTTTCATTCAGTACAAAAAACGACTCGACCGATTTTGCTCAAAATTTAATGAGGTCTAAGTTATATATTTATGCGTTAAATGAAACTGGTCCCATGTCAATATCACTCTTTGTTCTCGAAATACACTAGCCTAAATATTGGATCCGAGCATACATATACACGTACATACATGTGCACACACAACACACACACACACACACACACAAAAACCATACTATTCGACTCTAAAGAATTTGAAACGTGGAGATATATCAAAATTTCCAATTTGCAAAATTGGACCCTTTTCACTGGGAAGTTAATAAATTAAGACTAAAGAGTAAATAGGCACGGTGCGGGTAAAAGCTTATAGTTTAGTGTATCAAGGTTACACCGTAAAGTTGATATAAAATAATTGGAAGTCATTTCAGTAATAAAAAAGAGCTAAAAATATTTTTTTAGACTGGACATACGAAACAAGTTTACGATGTTATGGATTATATAACAAATGACTGGCCATTAAAATACATAAAAATTTCAAAGAATTAATAATACGTAGGTGTCTTAGAAACGACCGCTCTTTCCTCAAAATATCACTGGCCAAGACGTAATTAATTGTGTAAAGAAAATTAAGGTGGTTCTTCCACTTAAAGGGAGTCCAATAAAATCCGGGTAAATTAATATTTTTTCGGTACAAGCTAATACGTTGTAATGGAATTAAATTTAATTATGTAGCATACCTATTCATTATTGCATCAATTTTTAACAATTTATGAACGCGCCCTTAATTTAAATTTTTTTTTTTTTTTTTTTTTTTTTTAACTTTATTAATGTTTTATTTTGGTTT
>DWHP01006612.1:0-11336 GCA_018247895.1 Parnassius honrathi | reverse complement strand
CTGCCGCCGGCGCAAGCAAAACCTCACTCAATCTACAGCGCCCTCTAGAGGAATGTAATCCATACAACCGTTCATCCAGTTTCGTTCATTTGAGCGCGAACACAGGTATATGTATAAATCGCTTTATTTTTAACTGAAAATCGTCATCAAACACCGTATTTTACCGACTAGGGTATCAAAATGAGATTCCTCTGATCGGCAAGGATTCGGTAAAAGGAACTCAACACATAACGTCTTTTTTAAAGCCAATGGTGCAATAAGCGTTAATAATTAAAAGCATATTTTCTTTGATTATATACTGTCATATTTCATAAATTTAGTAACACTAAGTTAAAGCTTTTTTTATATAGAATAAGGAAGACAAACGAGCACACCGTCCACCTGATGGTAAGTGGATGATGTGGCCCATAAACATCTAAATTTATCCTCGATTAAGAATCAAAACGCAGATGCGCTGTCAGCCCTGAGGACTAAGATGCAATGCCTCGTTTCCAGTAAAAAAGGTTCTCCGGATCTCTACACTCACCACACGAAACACAGCCGTATTAAGCTGCTATTTTACGCTGGTATTCTGTGAGAGGGTGATCCTTCCCCGGTCGAGCCAACTCATTCGTGCTACAACCATAATATAGCTGCAGCGTGGCACTACCACGTCTACAAATTGTGGCGGCCTAAGAGAATCCACTACTTTGTATCATTTTGTAGGAGGCATAAGAGGCGACTGAGGGAAATGAAATAGGGACGGGCAGCAGCACGTATCTGACAACTTAAAATTATAAAGTGACTCGGTTGCATTGCTGCCTACAGAGCATGGCAACTGTGTCAATTTCCATCGCTACGATACAATTTATGGGAGAGGCTTATTTAGTAATGGACTTTTGGAAGTAAACTATTGTAATTGTATTGATTATATTTCCTTATCGCATTATCAGAATTACTAAATTAAAATCCAAATATGACATAAATATTTAGTCATTCACCTACCCAAATTACTCATGCAGATTATTAAAAATTACGCCCGACTTTTAATTATCATCAAAGTCGGGTAGTAAAAAGCGGCATGTTGAACGTAAACTTTCTTTACATCAAGAAAACAAATAACAAGATACAACGAAATTTCTATTTGCTCAGTACATCATACTTACTTGTGCAAATCCTTTAGATGGATTTTGAGTCCTTACGTCGAACACGTGAAATTTCCCTTCGAGGGTTGTGGCGATTAATTTGTTCATTGGAATGTCCTTCCGGTCAAATTCAGTAGAACAGACCTAAAATAAATTTTCTCTTTTCAAAAAACTTAGTGATAGCAATCCTTTACTACGTAGGAGTTCATCATAGGTTGGTACGACCCTCTTTCGTATTTCCGTCGACAAATAGCAGTACTTATACTGATGCGTTCCGATCTGAAGGGTATAGAGAGCCAGAATAATTACAGGCTGACGTGATGCACCTGTAGCACCAGTTTAGTTTGAAAACGTCTGCAGCAGGCGTTGGCTTCCGTGGACTACAGTAGAAATTACCATTAAGTAAACTGTAATGGACGACACACACGGTCAGTTCAAATGATCAGTTCAAACTAGGACTGTTGATATTTTATAAAATATCGATTTCTCGATATATCGATAATTACAAATATATCAATATGGGAGTTTCGGTATATCGAAAACCCGATATTTAAAAAAAATATCAACAGTCCTAGTTTAAACTGATCAGTTGGAATAATCGCTTGAACTGACCGTGTGTCGTCCATAAGTTCGTTTTTCTTTGTATTCTTCTGTTTTTTTTAAAAAAAACAATATGAAGCAGAATTTGCGAGTTTTTGTTTATTAATATGTTTATTTGTTTATCTTCATTATTGTTGTGTAGATGCCGTTCAATACTTTTATTAGTGGTTGAATTAATTAATCTTTCGTCACACAAATCATAACATATGGTCCGCACGGGCAAATAATGGGAATATAAATGGCGGCTCATCGAGCCCGTACCGTCAACATACACAGTGCCAATAACGAAAACCAACTAATAACGGTGTATCGTTATAACGGTATATTAGGTGGTACGCTTTACGTGGTAGACCCACGCTGCAGTTATATTAGTAGTATAGTTGTAGCACGAATAGGTCGGCTCGACCGGGGCAGGACCACGCTCTCACAGAATACCAGCGTAAAATAGTAGCATAATGCTGCTATGTTTCGTATGGTGAATGTAGAGAACCTGAGACGCTTTTTACCGGAAACGAGGCATTCCATCTTAGTCCTCACGGTTGTTAACGCATATGTAGATGTCTATAGGCCACAGCAACCACTTAACATCAGGTGGACTGTGTGCTCTACTATTTTACGTTGGTATTCTGTGAGAGCGTGGTCCTTCCCCAGTCGAGCCGACGAATTCGTGCTACAACCATAATATAGCTGCAGCGTGGCTCTACTATTTATAATGCACGTTTTCTATGATTAGACATTCAATTTCATTTTATAAAAGCAAAAAGATTACAAATATCTGGACTGGACTGGAGAAGACTTCCGACTTACCACATTATAACAGTTGCAGATTAGCATAATATTATATTATGTATACATAAATAGCGACCCGCCCGCTTTGTCTGGGTGGAATGTGACGTAATTTAAATTTTTTTTTGAAAATTATAAAGGACTATTGATTTTATCAATCCATCGATTTCGTAATAAAATATATACTCCAAGATTTTCAAGAGAAGAAGAGATAAAATATAGTCCCTTGCTCCGGGCATTGCTCTCTATCAGTTTGTGAAGTTTGATCAAGATTGATTCAGCCGTTCCGAAGATAAGCCCGGACTAACTGACAAACAGATAGACAGACAGACAGAAATTTTACAAATGGCAATAAATTGCTTGCAAACAAACCCCTGAGCTCGATAAGACATTTATTTATATAACGTTGCCTTAATGCCTGGTACATGGCGACTCGAGTAACAGAACTAGGGGGTCAAGATCCTTCTAAAAATTTCCATGCTGGTACTTTCTAGAACTATCAACACTTAGTCAGTCGGGGCCTGTATGGACTCAAACATCAATGTTTCTACATTAGAAGGTGCTGGAACTATCTGAGGCCCTATATGTATAAGGTCGGTATAGACCGCGACCCGAGTGAGTGTTGAATTTGCGATACAAGCAAATACTTAGAAGCAAAACAACTGCGAACTAGAGTGATCAGTAGTACTATTGTGTTTTATTAGTGTGTTTAAGTTGTAATTGGTGTTCTGTAATTAAAGTGTCCATTTTGTTAATTCAATCGGCAGTTTTATAGTCACGAACCCAAAGCTCGTAACAATAATATAATAATATATAATATATAGAATAAGACAAACACTTCAATTTTATTCATATAATTAGAAAAAGTATTAAAAACATACCCCATTCTTCAAATTACACTCCCATCTCAGAGACATAGTGCGAAGGTCAAACATTTTCAGGTCCCCATTATCGTATCCGGCGACAACAATTCTCTCCGTATCGTTGAAAGAGTTACCAAAGCTAACAGCCCAGCAGTCTCTTTTCGTCTCACCTTTTACTGGCTGCATATTCGCTACAGGTTTGCCCCTTTGACGTGGATCCCATACTTTAACGGTCCCTTTAATATTACATAATTATAACATTAAGACCAGACCTAATTTTGATCACGGCGGTCAGCCTAACGAAGATTAGCCATTGATGCAGGACATGATTATAGATATACACATTTGCACTCTCTATTCCCTCACTGTCATAGTCCGATGGGATGGTAAACTCACACGACCGGAGAAAGATAAGGCGCAGGAGTAACGGCTTTACATGCTTTCCGAAGCACGGGGGTGAGACACCGCCAACTTCCTTACTCCGGGCAGCTACTGAGAATTTCTTGACGGAAAAACTCAATAACAGTTTTTTTTGCCTGACCCCGATGTCTAACCCGGGACCTCATGATCACTATCGTCGCGTTTGAAACCACTAGATCAATGAGGCAGAAAATTACATAATATGTGTCCTTAGCGCAAGTGTTGGACACAAACACTTTATGGAAGTATGAACAGCGCCCTGACAATATAATGCCCTGGATATAGAACATGATACATATAACGTTACTTGTTTACGATACGAAAGAAAACTCACCCTCTGTCCGTAGTCATAAATATTATCTCATAAAAGAACATAACAGAGTAAATTTAATTAGAATATCTTTATTCAATACTAGCCTTTTACCCGCGATTTCGCTCACTTGGACTTCAATATTGGAACATCATTAATACTGATCCGTGCCAAAATTAGCAAAATTGGATCATTCGTTCACCGACCGAGTCTCCTTGGTGTACGTATGTTTCTATATTTATTTGTCACAGGATTTTTTTAATTTTCAGATAGTATGAGGCAGTTGAATGCATTTTGATGGATATAGATGGCGATAGGTGGTGATATTTTTTTACGATCAAAAATTTCATAAATGTAGATCTATTCACGATGAACATGATAATAGAACTACATTTATACATGAGGGGTATAAATATTTCCACTTTGCCACAACATCGCAGCGAAAAAGAAAAACCACAAACGTGACAAACGAGCACACAGTCCATCTGATGGCAAGTGGTTGCTATAGCCCATAAACATCTACATCTATCTCTGATTACGTAATAGTATGAAGGTAAAATAAACACAATATTAAGGCCCGCCACATACTACATACAAAATCCCGTTTTGCCCGCAAAATTCCGTACGGAAGAACACTCTAGGTGTGTGACGGGTCATTGATTTTATATGGGCTTGCTGCGATCGGAATCCCGAATCGGAATTTCGAAACAGAATCCTGAAACGGAATTTCTTATGTATGTGGCGGGCCTAAGTGCTAGCAGGCCTGTCTCACTCCGCGATTTAGACCCGTCAGACACTACATACGGAATTCAGTTTCGAACGAACGGGTCGACCAAACACATACAGAATCCCGATTTGCCCGCAAAATTCCGTACAGAAAACTGCTGTAGGTGTGTGACAGGTCATTGATTTTATATGGACTTGCTGCGTTCGAAATCCCGAATCGGAATTTCGAAACGGAATTCCGTAAAATGTATGTGTCGGGCCTTAGACATGAAAATATACCTGCTGCGCGGTCCCCTACAAGGTACTAATTCAGTGAGTTTCGCCTTACGTTGACAAAAAAGTATATATACTTAAGTTATAAATATTTAGGCACTTTGATATTTATTTTTGAGTTTTTATTCAAATATGGCCACGCAAAAAGTACTGCATAACATACCTGTGCTAAAATAACCGTGCGTGCGTGCTGCGTGCGCGTGCGCTTGTGTGTGTGTGTGTGTGTGTTGTGTGCGTGCGTGCGTGCGTGTGTGCGTGCGTGCGTGCGTGCGTGCGTACGTGCGTGCGTGCGTGCGTGCGTGTGTGTGTACAAAAATATTTTTGAAATATCGTTTGAAAATTCATACAAATAACAATGAATTTCGGATTTTTTAAAAAAAATTTATTAATATTTTGGTATGAGTAACGAATGTTTGGAAATACATATTTCCAAAACAAACGTGTAGAAATTATTTTATTAGTATTTTCGTGACTAAAAGTGAAGTATCTACTACTACTATGCTTTGAAAGGGTAATTTATGAATTTTATTAAAATTTCTAACATCTAAAAATTATTTTATTCGAAAGTATACATTCAAGAAGAATTCCTGTAAGTTTTAACCATCAAAACCGTCTTAAAGTGAAAGTATAGCAAAATTTGCAAGTTAGCAAAAGATTTGCAATTTCCGCCATTTTCAGGTCATGATAGATGCGCCGCACCTGTCACGTAAGATAGAAAGCCTTGTTACCAGTGAAATGGGTTGACTGGTGCTCGTTTGTCACCCTTATTCTACAAAAAAGAGATAAAAGATTAAACTATTTATTCTATCATGATTTCATTTATGAAAAATCCAAGTTTCTGGATAAAATATAAAATAACTTTGCTCTCTCTCTCTCTCTCTCTCTCTCTCTCACTCACTCTGTTCGTGAAGTTTCTTTACAACCGGTCCAATTATTCCGCAAATTAGCCTGGACGAACAAGCAGACAGACAAAAATTTTAACAACTGTTACTCACGTCCCAACAGGATGCAAATAACCCCTTTAGCTCAATAAAAGGCCCAAGTTTTTTATAAGTAAATAATTTTTTTTAATTTTAAAATCTGTTATAAATATGGAAGGTATTAACACAAATTGGTAAACGAAGCGAAACCGTGCACATCTAATAAATGCTTTTGATCCCGAAGCTTCATAACATTTAATTAAATTTCGTAACGAGTATAATCACTGATAACGTATCGCCAATGTGTATGACGGCGATTGTAAATTATTAAATGATATACTAATTTATTCTAGAACTTTTTCTATGCAAAGAATATTCACGTTATTCAAATTAAGCATATGATTATATTTATTTAATTATTTATTAGGGGCAATTATGGATTGCAATACTAATTTAATCCAGAATTTTTTCAGAAAGAAGAGAATTCAGAATTCTTTCTTCAGAAAGAAATCCTTTAATATATGTATTCATAATTAGTTACAACCTTTCAAAATCCACTACTGAGGCCTCCCCGAATCCCATGGGGGATATTTATCGCAGATATTACGCTTGGCAGACGGGCTGGCTACCGCAGTTTTTTAGTCCCTAGTTGTCATTAGGAAAACGCTGCTTCCCATCTCCTGGCTTCTTTCCCTCTGTCGTCTCTTACGACTCCTACGAGATGATTTGAAATAGAGGATATTCTTACACCACCAGTCGAAATTCGCGACAAAGCTCGCGATACCACCCATACCATCTGGATGACTGGCGGTCCACTACTGTGCGATTCAAAAGACATTTTTATTCCTCCCACAACTTCCATGTGGAATCCAGAGATTTTTCCGGGCCGATACGACTTACCTTCTTACAGGTACCTTCAAGAAAAGAGCTTACTCCTTTTTAAAAGGCCGGCAACGCATCTGCAATCCCAGGGGGTGTTGCAGTTGTTCATGGGTTCACTTACCATCAGGTGAGCCGTATGCTTGTTTGTCGCCTCTCCTATAAATAAAACCGTTGTTAGAACCTTGGCTACCAATCAGCATATATCATAACCCATTGTTAGTTAATTTTCAGATAATTTTCGGATATTTTTAGTAAACATTCCTTATTCGTACTACGTAATCACTCCATCCAGTTGGGGGCACTCCATATTTCGATTACCGGTACGAGACTGCAACTCGAGTACCTTTCTTTTACATTAGTTGTTGGTCCTTCGAACTATATATCCTGCCATTCAGATTACTAGGCTATGTCGTTTACTCCAGTTCCAGTGTTAAAGTTATAACCTGGTAAGCCATGCAGAAAGTCGATGGAAGTCCTCGTTTAGCCGTAAACTTGTGAAGGACTGTAATATAAATGATGATGATTCTAGATTCATATCTTTAATAAATAAATTATTTTACCATATTATAACTTCAAAAACGATTGCAATCATGAGATAATGATGACGGAGCTTAGCAGTTATAAAGCAATTTTATAAAATGTGCTCGAACATTCTTCTTAAATGTTTGTTTGCAGGTAGGTTGTCTTAATTTTTCAGGCAGGTTATTCCATAGGCGCGCGGCTTGGACAGCCAACGATGAGGATATGAAACTTGAACGGTGAAGGGGTATAAAGAGAGCAAGAATCTCCGACGGACGATGCTGTCTGGCATGAGTGTCGCGCAGGAACTGTAACTTATGTTTCAGATAATTCGGATAATGATTATCAAATAAAATAGAATAAACTATATTAAGTATTCTAATGTGTCTTCGCTGACGAATTGGAAGTCATTTAAGCTAAGTGCGGAATGAGGATACATGATCAAACTTGCGAAGACGAAAAATAAAACGGATACAGTTATACGGATATAGCTGTAGCGTAGCTATACCACGTGAAATGATTATCTTGTACAGGAGGCTACCCTCTATTGAGACAAGCCGACGTGAACAAAACTGTCTGGATGACATTATTTACACCAGAGCGTGTTTATCTTACATGCCGGATACCACGCTCCGCCGCACTCTCGTCGCTCAGCTCCTATACTAACCGCCATATTATTTTAGGGCATATTATCCAAACACCATTCATAATATTGACTGACGCAATCTTGATCTTATCATTCGTATTCGTTATAACAGCTTAGTTTTTTCGTGAAATATGTTTTGTTCTATAGGAAAAAAAAAACATTTTTTATTTCCATTGTTTCTGTTCTATTATTTCGTGTTAGAGCTACGTTGCCTCTATATAATGGTTACGACAAGAATAGGTTGGCTCGAACGGGAAGAACCATGCTCGCTTAGAATAGCAGCGTAAAATGGAAGTTTAATGATGCTATGTTTCATATGGTGAGTTTAAAGAACCGGAAACTCTTTTTACTGGTAACAAGGCATTACTTCTTAACAACGACAACGCGCGTCTACATTTTGATTTTTTAGAGAATAGATGTTCAGCATCCACTCACTATCAGATAGACTATGCTTGATTTTTACCCTTATTCTATTAAAAAAATATCCGATTGTTGGTAAGAAGCAACTATAGAAAATTCCAGAAAATTTTCTATTAGCGGCGGCATATAACTATTTAGCTCACCCCAGGTATAACGTACTTAATCAGCGATGGAAGAATACTAGCATCTAAATACTTATATTTATGAAGTAAAACGCTCGAAGAAGTTTTTACTTTTAGTTTAGTTATAGTGTTTAGTTTTTATTTTAATTAAAGTAAACTGAATAACCGAAAACGTACAGGCCTATACTAAGATACTGAACCTAATGGGACCAAAATTATTTCATTTTGTAAAGGTTTAAGGGAGTGAAAACGTTATCGCCCGAAACAATATTTCTAAAAAGAAATATAGGCAGTTGGCTCCAAAACTTGCAGCTCTCTCTCTATCGCACGATACTGAGATATATCATAATCGTTTTAAGCCGCTCTTATTTCTACCGCCAATTAATGGTGCTTGCGCTGCTTTCTTTTTTATAGAAGAGGGGACAAACGAGCATGCGGCTCACCTGATGGTAAATAATAACCGCCGCCCATGAACAACCGCAACGCCAGGGGAATTGCATGTTCAAAACGTTCTACTAACTACTACCATACTTTTAACCCATACTCCTACAGCCTACTGCTGAATAGGTAAAGGCATCCTCCACATATTGCTTCTTAGAGGAAGATATTTGCCATGGTTGCCACGCTTGTCAGGCAGGTTGGCAACCGCAGTTTTTTTTTTCGTTGTTATTATAAAGACGCTGCTGCACATCTGCTTTGTTTCTCGAAATGGAGTAGCGGATAATCTTACACATTCTACACACACACACGCGCGCGCGCGCGCGTGCGCGCACACACGCACACACGCACGCACGTACACATACACACCACAAAAGTATTCTAGATACTATTAATATTTATTTTACACCTTTTCAAAATATTCTTCAACATGCTGTATACAAAGTTCCATTCGCCTAAACCAACTCTGAAAACACTTTTGCCAGTCTTCATACGACAGGTCGGAAATCGCTTCTTCGTAGGCAGCCACGGCTTCTTCGGCACTTGAAAAGACTAGCTTTTTATTTTTTCTTTGACTCTTGGGAACAAAAAGAAATTACAAGGAGTTAAGTCAGGACTGTAGGAAGGGTGACTTAGAGTTTTAACACCAGATTCCTCAACAAATGCTTTTGTTCTAACGGAGGTGTGTGAAGAGGCGTTATCGTGATGCATGTGATGTCTTCTTTCCTGCAGGTCTTGATAATCTTTGGGTGATGCCACTGTAGTATACCATTCAGAGTTGACTGATCTACAATTTTCCAGCATTTACGACAAATATCCGCTCCGCGAAAAATCTAGCCACCATTATTTTTGCCGACGTTGCGAGGTCTTTGCAGTTTTGTCGGTAACTGTCCTACTGAGTAGACCCATATCGATGATTGCCTTTTATTTTTCGGATCATATTGATAGATCCATGTCTCGTCACTAGTAACGATTTCTGAAACATGCCTAGATGCCTCGTTTTCAAAACGTACACGCATTTCGTGGCACTATTCCACACGAGTCTGTATTTCGCTTTCGGAGAGCAAACGAGGGATCCATCGACAACAAAGCTTCCTCACTCCAAGATGTTGATGTAGGATTGTATGAATGCTCCCTAAAGTAATGCTTACAATATTTTCGATCTCCGTATATGTAATTCGTGGATCTTCTCACACCAACATTTCAGTAATCCATACTGTTACTAGCCTAGGGTTTGTGACAATAAAAACTCCCGATTGAATTACCAAAATTGACACTTTAATTACCAAACACCAATTAAAACTAATACACACTGATGATTAATCACACTTAACACTTTAGTTCACTTTATTTCGCTCCTAAGACTTCACTTTTATCGCCAATTCAATACTCTCCTGGTCGCGGCTATCTTGCGTGTTCCAGCAAATACTGGTCCCGACCGACTAGGTGTAGAAAATTCGAGTGTGGAATCTTTTAGAAGTTTAGTTCTTCCATTCGATACTAGATGGAGCTAGAGAGAGATTTCAAGAAAGATCTTGACGCTCTTGTTTCTACTCCTTGATACTAGATGTGCTAATGCCATGTACCAGGCATCAACTGTGGCGCGCAACACAGCCCCCACCTAAGACATGCTCGTCCCGAGAATTATCGGCCCCATAATAACGCGCCACTCGATCCACATGGACGATCTTAAGAGTACCTCTTACACCTTTCTGAAACGGCTCCGCAACGTCAAGGGCTGTCGTCTTCCATGGTGCACCAACATTGTACAATTTCTATGCACCTCTACTACAAGTTTGAGGTCCCTTCACGGCTGCACAACTTGTACATTTGCGACACCAATACTTGACATCTTCACGATAATGGACCCAGTAAAACCGGTCTCGGATCTTCAGCAGAGTTTGTTTAACTCCCAGGTGGAATCCTAAACAATCATTATGGTACAGCTGTACTTTGAATACACCTAGCGAAGGTGTTGTAGCTACTGCGGGGGCTGTAATTCCATCCCAAAGTTTGAGGTCGTCCAGCTTTTTCTTCACGTCAGCCATCACGTTGTCAACCCGATTGTTCGCTTGGTCGATTTGGGTTTCAGCTTCCATATACCAGGCATCACCTATGGCGCACAACAAACATTTTCTTCCGTTACTGCTGTTTGCGAGGCACCGGTTCTTTGATCATTTTTCAGGTTAATTTTACCCCTTTTGAATTCACTAAACCACCTAAAAATTATTGCGCGTGATAGAGCTGATCCTAATGCTGATTGTAACCGTTGTAAACTTAATTGTTC